>CM062078.1:2370719-2516969 GCA_031163375.1 Conogethes punctiferalis | reverse complement strand
TTGAAACAATGAGTAAGTTGATTCTTAGTGGCGTAGCGGGTAGATCGTTGCATCGCGTATTTACACGAAAAGAATATTATAAGTACCTTCGGCAAGCCGAATATGCTAGGGTTTCTGAATGGGCTATAAATGGATGTAAGCACATTAAATCGGAACGATTGCATAGATAATTTTAGATCGCTTTTTGTTAATGCTTTTACGAAAAAAACTAAAACGATTTCCCTTTTATACTTGGATCAGATACCTACTAGTATTTTTTTTAGAATAAGATACAATGGTGCTCAATAATATTCTTTATTGTCACCGTTAAACAATAACTGCTACAAATAATAATATCATTCAACAGACATTCAATGCAGCCAAAAAAGGTAAGTTTGGTAGACGAGTTTTTTACCAAAATTTTAAATTAACGAATTCTGAGTCACGGTTCAGTGCGCACCCTGTTATTAAGTTTTATTACCGAGAACCACTGTGAAATCCATTTGTGATACACTACACTACCTATGCGAATATCATAATCTATATATTTTTTATAAGTAAACTAGCTGTGCTCGCGACTTCGTCCGCGTGGAATAGTTATATTTTTCCCGTATTTTTTTTATAAGTATTTTCCATTATTTCTTCGCTCCTAATAGCTGCAGCGTGATGTTATATAGCCTAAAGCCTTCCTCGATAAATGGTCTATTCAACACAAAAAGAATTTTTCAATTCGGACCAGTAGTTCCTGAGATTAGCGCGTTCAAACTAACAAACTCTTCAACTTTATAATATTAGTTAAGATTTTTAGCGCTTGATACCAACTCGCCTACGATGGAGCGCGCTCGCCCAACAAAAAACAATTCACTCTTGAAAATCTGAAGATCTCAAAGAACACGAACTCTGGCAAAGATTTCCAGGGCTTAGGCTTTGGCACTACGATAAGAAAGCAGGGAAGTCACAGGTGCGTAGCCGGCCCTTGAGAATGTTGATATCATTTTAAAACTTTCAATGTGTACATATTTTTGGCTGTCTACTGTGTGTGTACAATTATCTACTTCATTAAATCTTATTTTTGACAGAGAGATAAGTAAGGCGTTTTCGTGGCTTCTTGAGAAATTAAGATAATTAAGAGTTTTTTAAAATGTATTTAGTGTTAAGAAGACTTCATCCTCCATTCATGGCTAATTGTATGTTTGCTGTCAATTCAACATTGCTTAATGTGTAAAATTGCCAATGTGTAGTTCATTATGTTTAACGTAAATGTAGATAATATTATGTGCTGTGTGTTTCGTTAATAAATAAATCTTATACTGGCTGTACAAATCATAATTCCAGTACATTTAGGTACGCATTTTCACAATTCACATAATTATACAAGTAAAATAACACCAAAACAAAAGGAACTATCATAAACCAGTTCTATTGGTGGTCAAGTCACGAAGATTGCACTGCAATAGTCCGGCATTAGACGCGTAGCCCGAAGGTGTCATGGCTTTGTCTGAACCCCCCATCCCTCATTATCTGACAGGCCACTTTGCCAAATAACACACTGGGATACTGAGAATAGATCGCTGCCTCGGGTGGTACCGTCTCAATAGATCTTCGTAGGAGCATAGTTTGTAGGTCGTAGCCAGGATTGTACCTTTATGGAAAGCAAAGATAATCCAAATACCTATTGTATTAATAAGTTGTCGCTAAGTTTGCTGCCCCTAAAGTATATTTAGACTTTTTATAACTTAGCATAGAGTGTTTTATTTAATTTCATCAACATTATAACTATCTGTAGGAGATATAAAAAGCTGTATCAATTTTTTTCTTTCTTAAATTTCATTCAAATCTCAAGATCCCTGTTTCGTGGTGCCCTCCAAATATTTTTATTTTAAGCCAACCTGTCAGCAAATTAACTTTTTTTATAAAGTAACAAATGACTTAATTCAACCAAGGAGTATATTCAAAGCAGACAACCTTTTCATTTCGGTGCAAACAGCCAACGACGAAGGCAAAAAAAAACAAAAACCTATCGATTGATCGCAGCGGGGTGTTCGATATCGACCGGGCAATCGAGAAATGACGTGAGGTATCGAATTGACAAATTGACATGTTTGCGTCCCCTTATTATGTTGTAAATGTAGTAATGCACATTTTATAAAATCATTGTCATAAAATAAAATACTTTACTGTGTTATCTTTAATTTAAATTTTTAGCATGATAAGTTGAAAATTACTGTCGGTACCTACAGATTTTCGTAGGTTTAATTATTATAGCACCCTTATTAGGACACAAACACAATAAAATTAAAAATGATTAGGTAAAACAAAATTTCGTATAAGTACACGAACATTATAGATAGTAAAGTTCACCTGAAAGGAACGATATTCGGAGATGAAAGGGACTACCGGCAGTCAAACATAGTCATGTAGCCTATTGTACAGTGAGCTACCGTAATGATTCAGGAAGGGCCGAGCCACCGGCCGCTCGGCGCTCTCCGGTTTGGCTAATCACGAGAAAGGTAAGGTTTGTGCTTTGAACTTACCGCGCCGAGTACAAGCGATAGGCGAGTGGAGTTCAGAACTCTTAAGGTGAAGGAAAGGGATGTAAGGGAGTGGCTTATCATCTTTTCGCTGCAAGCCAACCTCACCTGCCCGTGGTGCATCCTGCCGAATAAGAATCGAGGCACTGGCAACCAGCTGGTGGCCGTATAACCATGACATTTGAAGGCGTAGCTAAATACCACAGACCATGACGAGCAGCAGCGTCACCGGAGCTAGAAGCTACGCCCTGCGATCACCAACCCGCCTGCCCAGCGTGGCGATTAAGGATATATCCTCCAGATGTTTGTCCTAAACGTTTTCACTTTTGCATACTCTTAATAGGTAGGTACATACGACATGACATAGTGTTCGGGTTTAAACGCGAATTATAAATGCACCAGAATTGTCTAGCCTCCTTACGAGATGTTCTTTGGCACCGGCAGAAGGCTGTATGTCATTAATTTCCAAACCGCCTCCTCTCCTCGCTTACGCGTCAGATTCCCGCCATTCTCTAGTGTCGGCGCGCAAGCGGCGCAGGCGCATCCGAGGCGGAACTCGTAATAGGCGCATTCCGCGGTGAGCGCCGTTAACGGGCTCAGCCTCTGCCCTGCCTCCTAACAACGGCCTTATTGGAATACTAGCTGTGCCAGCGGCGTCGCTCGCGTGGATATCGGGTTTCAAAAATAACGGACTTCCATATAATACCCATCTATACCTTGTACCTAAGTTTTAAGTTAGACCTCTAGCAATACATTGGTGAAAACCGCATTCAATTCTATGCAGTAGTTTTCGCGTAATGCGCGTTCAAACATACAGGTTTAAATTTCTCGCGTTTTCCCAACACTTCCCGTCACTGCTCCGCTCCTATTGATTGTAGCGTGATGAAAAGTATCCTATAACCTGCCCAGGAGTATGAAGAATAATTGTACCAAGTTTCGTCAAAATCTGTTCAGTAGTTTTTTTTTCTATAACGAACATACAGACAGACAGACAGACAGACAGACAGACAAAAATTTTACTGATTGCATTTTTGGTATCAGTATCGATCACTTATCACCCCCTGATAGTTATTTTGAAAAAATATTTTATGTACAGAATTGACCTCTCTACAGATTTATTATAAGTATAGATAGAAGATTGGCCTTTGCTGAACACTATACCTAAGTACGTATTTTTTTTTCATTTGGGGTGTTAGGGAGCATTCTATCATCTTTTCGGAACTTCGCAATGGTGTGCATTAGTGGTGCAATAAGGCGAATAATAGCTCGCTGAGTCACTTTAAGCTTGTGGACCAGACCCACCCTCAGAATCCACGTCTCATCATCATATATCAATACAGGCAAGACTTATCTCAGTTTAAGTAAATAAGTAAACCTAAGTAAATTGGGACCTATAAGAGTTATTTCGATAGCTATCTTCATAAATCTACAATATACGTTACAACCCACCTCTCCGGAAGAATATAATCTATCTGCCTATTTTTGCTGCTAAATATACCTAATTTTATCTTCGATCATCACATAGTTGCAGTGATTTGATTCATAAACCAATGTAAGGTAAGTGTCCCTATCACGGAGGTAGTCAAAATCGGTTCCTATTACGGTGGTATTTCTATTTTCGAGTTTTATTCCTATTTTATTCAGTATAAGTGCACCAAAATGTATACTATTTATTCCAAATCTATTCCTTCATCAGTTGACCGAATTTTGCAAGTATAGCACATATACAACACAACAAAATCAATCAATTAGTGTAGCGACATCGATGTAAGAGAGGTTTTCATACAAACGCGCAACATCAAATGAAAGTACACCAATATTTATAAACTAAGTTTTTCGTATTAATAACCCGTTCAAGTTCGTTTGTGTGTTATTTATTGCATTTTCCTACTATTACAGCAGCTATTTAAATAGCTTAATTCATATTTTAAACTCATTTTTACCCAAAAAAATAAGAAACAAAATACCACCGTAAAAGGATACAAATTTTATAGGTTGATCCTAATACGGTGGTATACCTCCGAATTAGGAAATATACTGGACATGTTTAATTGTTTATAACTTTTAATTTATTAACTTATTGAATTAGTTCCAAGTTTTATTGAAATAATCATTAATCTCTTAAATTAAGGACCATATTCTGCGGTATGCTATCTTTCTTAGAAATCTAGTTATATATGAAAATTGTTGAGCATAAAATGTTGGTTTCTTAGAAGCGGTAAAATAAAAAGCTCCATTTTAATTGATCACAAATCGTTTATTTTGTATAACTGTTGACTAAAATTTAACACACTGAGCCAAAAAACTGTTGTCGTGTGATTATGCATTTACACTCTTTTGTTTATCGAAATTTTGATGGGTCAGAATTAGGAACATTATAACACGAGTAGTGTTCCTATTACGGTGGTAGTTATTTTCAGGTAACTCCGTATTAGGTTATATGGGTTCCTATTATGGCGCTATTCATAAAATATAAAATTACAAGTTTTAGGGTTCAGTAAATAATAAAAAGTTTTCTATAATGTTTTATGGGTTCTTATTTAATAAAACCAAAAGCGATAAAAACTTAACAATGTATGTAAATAATGTTATTTAAAGAGAAGAATGCCCATCATAGTATGGAGAATAGTACAGTTGTGTTAAGTGTTGCATCAAAACCAAAGTTGTATTAGGTATCTAGAAAAAATATTATTACTTTTGACCTTTGAACCGGGGTATAAAACCTATTTTCCAAAAATGTAACATTTATACTTACTACGAGTAGTTTATTGTATATAGTAATAATAATTCGTTTCAACGAGATCTTTTTTAATACGTCACTGTTAGAATTTAGAGGGTGCTAGGTTCTGGAGAATAAGGAAAATTCAAGTGATTCATACATCCCTGCTATATTCGCAAATTTTATTAAAAGAGAATCAATGTTATCAAATCAATGAATAAAAACCTTACAATTTACTTTCATCACCATCATCAGCCTATTGCAGTCCACTGCTGGACATAGGCCTCTCCAGTTGTTCGCCATCTAAAGCAAACTTCTGGAGGACATACCCATAATCATACAGGCAGACAATAGGACAAAGCTCAGCTGATGCTGTCGCGGGAGTGCCACGCTGGGCAGGCGGGTTGGCGATCGCAGGGCGTAGCTTCTTGCTCCGGTGACGCTGCTGCCCGTCATCGGCCTGTGGTTTTTAGCTACGCCTTCTATCGTGATGGTTTAACCGCCACCAGTCGGTTTGCCAGAGCCTCGTTTGTTGTTCGGCAGGATGCACCACGGGCAGGTGAGGATGGCTTGGTTGGAACGATAAGGTGATGATAGGTCGCTTCCTTACATCCCTTACATACAATTTACTTTACTAACACATATTTTATATTATTTAATGTACGTAACATTATTTGTTTCTGACCCTCCGAATTAGGAACCGTTTACCGCCGTAATAGGCACTGACCGAAATTATACCTCCGAATTAGGAACAATCGACTCGGCTATTTAAATATTTTTTTAAAAAAAAACTAACATCAAAGGAAACACAAAATCAATAGGAATACAAAATATAATAACCACTTTTGACGATGAAGTGGTTTTGCACATTTAGAAATACTTACAAATGCTTATTTTTGTCTCCTAGTTTCGAATGTTGCGAAATACCTCCGTAATAGGAGCGTTTACCTTATTAGGTACCTACAGTTTAAACAATTAAATAAATAAAGGTTACTTTAATCTATTAGGTCTTCTTTTATACCCATTTAAATTCCTCCATCGATTGTATTTATTATCAAACAAAAAAGTCAATAATGACAAGAAAAAGATTGTCATACAGGCAGAGTTCCTTTTTCTCGGTTCACAAAAACAACCCACGTACCTTCAGCGGGCTTTTTGTGTACTCAGTGGCTATTTCTGGACACTAGTTTAGCTCAGAAATAGTCCACAGTGGATGCTTATCTGGACCACTTACATCTACATGTATGAGTACTTAAGTCACAGTATAATGAAGAAGTTTCATGTAAGTACCTATATGAATTATTTTTAATTTCAAAAACATCCAACTTTCTTCTTATCTTGTCGTAAATGGCGACAGGCAGCCCCTTTTCAACTGAATAGTGAGGCCGGTTACCATGGCAACGGGCCATCTAAGGGTTCAGTCACCACCATGCTGTCTCTAAAAATGTACCTTCCCATTTTGGTCAAAAGAATATACTTATGCATTTCCAAACAGCCACGATTTCCACACTAAGTACATATTCCGATTTTATCTAGTAATTTTTCTCGTGTTTTGCTAAGTTAAATACTATGAAGTTAAGACACTTTTTACAGCTCTAAATCTTACGGCCTAACGAGTCGTGTTGCTCTTGTCAGTTGATATGATACCTAAGTACGTATACATCAGTTACTTAATGTAGAGCTTACTCTACCTAAGTTCTGATGTTTATAAACGAAGAAAATCGTTTAATATTTTCAATGAAGACTTTATTAACAGAAGATTTTTAATTAACATGCCTCATACGCGGCATTTATTATTCACTTTCAGTTTGACGTTACGTCCCGCGCAGAGGTCCCGCGTATGACCCCGTATTTAAAAATAATAAATAAACTAGCGACCAGCCCTAGCTTCGCTTCGTCAGAAACCTCTAAATTGTTCAGTGTTTCTCTAATATAGTAGATGCATGCTTCATACATATGATACATATAAGGGGCAGTGCAGACGGCACACTTTTTGTGCTATAGAGTCTGCGTCTGAGACATTTAAAACAAGCGTCTATATAGGTCTGCCGACAGAATGATCGAAGACATGCGTCGTGTACGTTGAGTCTGTGAAATATCCGCGATAGATTTTTGCGCGTCGTGTGCGTTACTGCATATATAATTGCAAAAAAGTGCGTCACGGATAGTCTGTCGTCTGCGCTGCCCCTAAACCTTCTTCTTGATTCACTCTACTGATCTTTCAAAAAACTGCACCAAAATCCATTGCATTGTTTAAAATGTCTATGCATACATACGGACAGACACGAAAAGCGACTTTTTCATATTATATAGTGATAGTAAGTAGATAAATGACAAAAGTTACAGTTTAAAACACAAGACAAAGATGACTCACTGACATTAAACTTTGTGTGTAGGCTTCTCCGCGTAAAACAACTTATTTGATATCTTTATTATTCTATCAACGCTTCTCGTATGGCGAGCTGAACATGATTTTCACCTTTGAGGCTTTGAATATTGGTGGGTAAATGAAATAACAAGAGTAGCAAACAATTTTTTTTTTTATAATAGCTCGACATAATGGCTTCCCTACGCCCTGATGGAAAGCGAAAGAGAAGCCCAAGTCGCTCTTAATAAGTCGCATAAATAAGGTTCCTAAAACTAAAGAAGAATTTCGTCGACATCGACCACAGATATAATTTTTTCTTTCGGTTTTTTAATCTAGGTAAGCTCCAAAACTAGTCGTTAGGCGACCATTAGCAAACATTGTTATTTCTCACGTTTTCAATTGGATACGAGCCGTTAGATAATGGCGATAATTTGAATGTAGTCAGAAATAATTTGCGACCACCTTTTGGGGCAAATTTTCGATCTTTCTTTTATGGGTTTCGCTATTCACTTGAATGTTTTTTCTTAAACAGACATCAACTTACCCCTTTTTGTCAGATATCTACTGAAAATTTTCCTCAAACAATTTTCAATTAAAACTATCTAGAGATATTTTATTGAAAATTTTTTACAGATAAGTACTTAGTGTTTGGTTGAGCTAATTCATGTCCAATAACAATCTGTTAAACAAAACAGATTATCCTTTATACGCTACCCGACTAAACTGGCGCTTTTTAGTGGCCAAAACGCTCGTTTTCGCATTTTGGCGTCGTTGCTTCGACTTTCGCTCGCGTATCGAATAAGCCCCCAGTTCGACCGGACTCAGGACAACAGATACTAAAATTCAAATTTACTGGTTGATAACATCTAAATATTTTAGGGGTGAGAGCCTTCCACTTCCCTGCAGTCCAATAATGATGACAAGACCACTTTGGTTATCATCGTAGTCAGTCAATTAGGGAAAAAAAAACCTAAGTATTACAGAGATTAACTTGTCTTAAGTGCTAGCAGGGAATAAAATTTGACGTGCAAAGGTATTACTCGTGAACCTATTTGCAGAAATAAAAAAAGAAAAAAAAATTAAAGAAAGAAAATTATTTAAAAAAAAAGTCGAAGTAAAAATAAAATTTTATTTTATTTTTACTTTGAATCTAGACACAATAGAAAAACTATTGTTTGACGGCCACCGGTGACCGCCATGGCGCTCAACGTGTGAGTGAGTATTCGAGTTTTCAATGGCATGTGAATAACAAACTTGATTATTTGTTAAGTTAGACATCCACTTTACATATTAATTCCTTTGGTATCCATTAGAGAAGAAACCGCCATACACCTTGCATCTTTCGTAATGACTAACATTAAATCCCTCTGCATATAAACACTAAGTAGACCAACATTGTAGCACTTGAACATTCAGCTAGAAAAAGTTGTATCAATTCTAAACTCTATTCCATTGCCTTTAGATCCTAAATGACTTTAGTAAACCTGATGCAGTGACCACAAATTGCATATCGATCTCGTACTCTGATGGACAACATCATGGCAATTATTACAGGCCCTATTTCAACACTCTTTTCGCACTTTACTTTATTACCATAAGCGTAGCAGCGCAGACGGCACACTTTTTGTGCGAAACGCACACGACGCGCAAAAATTTGTCGCAAATATTTCACAGACGATGCACATCTTCGATCATTCTGTCGGCAGAGCTGTAGGGACCTAGACGCTCTTTTTAAATGTCTCAGACGCAGACTCTATCGCACAAAAAGTCTGTCGTCTGCGCTGCCCCTTATACTACGAGTAATAACCTACTGCTTACTTATCATTGCAGGGAACATCCAGCCGAGAACCACAATTGTTTAAGAGTCTTTTTTTATCTACCATGAGATTAAAACATTGCACAATACCACTTCAGCACTTGGGCGCGAGCTAAGTTTCTTGCTTGAACTATGAGTAGGTACCTTGCGACCGTGACTGAGCTCCCAGAACATCCGTTACCTACACCGAATCAACTTAAAAGAGTTCTTTTCGAAGTTGACCAGGATTCGAACCAAAAGCCTACGGACCTGCAACGTTTTAAGCGAATGACACAACACGCCTCCGACCGAGGTCATTGTTATGTCAACATAGGTACTTAGGTACACCTACCTACTTTTTAAATAAGTAACAAGGCTAGCAAACCATCTGGACTGGAACTGAGATATACTGTGTCGATGTGACATCCCACAACACCCAGACTTGATCCGATCGAGACTATTCAAATATGCAGCGTTTATGTGAGCATTAATGTCTTTTCGGTGGAATATTTTACATGTTTTTATTTATCATAATAATGTGTAGCTTAAAATGTAGGTTGGTATCACTAAATAAACCATTTTTTACTTTCTTTCAAATATTCCAAATTTCCCAGAAGAATCGTATCTGTAGGCGTAGTGCATGGTGTACTTACTCATCATGACACTACAGGGGAGGTCAACAATAAAAAATGTAATTAATAACTTAATTATTTAACTACAGATCTTGAACCACATTTTCAGGGTCGAAAACAATAACTGTGTTGCGTCTGACGCACATAAGTTATACAATTCATTAACGCAACTTACGCCCCGGGACTATGAGAACATTCGTGGTCTGTTTACAAAAATCTTTAACAACTAAACCTATGAGGTCGCATTAGGTAATAGCAACCGACCGTAACAACTAATGAATGACTTACCAAACGATGCAAATGTACTTTGAACATAACAAACTCTTTACATAAAAACTATAGATTTAATATAAAACTCCACAGACCTTTTTCGTTGCCAGCGTTCCTCTTGTTCCAATGGAAATTAAAAAGTAAACAAGCACTGTTATAAACACAACTCTAACGGCACGAACTTAGGACACAGTTTGCGATGGCGCCGTGACGGAGGCGCGTGCGCACGCTTCGGTGGTTCCGCGCTGACTGCTCGAGAGGCGGTGAACGTCGCTCGAACGCTTGACCTTCCTGCCCACGGGGCTAGACAAACCTCTTTTCCTTTTGCGGGTAAGCGCCGAAAATCGGATTCTAGGAACATTTTCGCGTATGTCCGGGTCGAAGGACCATTGCAGCTTTGAGAACGTAACATGAGATGCAATGAACTACTTTATCACCTCATTGGGGATGAGGACTGCGTAACTGTTGCGCAGTCCACTGCTGGACATAGGCCACTCTAGAAGGTCACCTCCTGGGTTAAACATCTAGAGGCTTTGCCCATAATCGCCTCTCTGGACAGGCGAGTAGCAACAGAGTGATGGGAGAATAATTAGGCAATGCTAGGCTATTATATCTAGTCGTAGGAAGAGTTATGGATAGGAATAAAATTATAACTATCCACTATTGAAAAACAACTTAGTGCTCAACAATGGAATGGAAGCCGAACTTCAACCAGTATTTGTTTTTTTTAAATAATTGGCCAAATTCGTCCAGGTCTTATTGAGTTAGGTATGCGCTTAAACCAACACATTTAGCGATTCATTTTTAAATTATACCTAGATAAGTACTACTTACTATTACACGTTTAGGCATCTCATGTGACCTTGGCTTCTATTGATTTATGTTCGGTAAATATTTACTTCTTATCCAAAAATGTATGTAAACTGGTGCTTGCTACAGCGGTTAATAAAATTACTTATTGACGATTTAAACAAAAAACGTATTTCGCTTAAAATGGTCTGGTTTACTTACACATAAGGGAAGTTACATGCTCCATGGTAAGAAGTTATATTCTACCGCTTACTGCATACCGCTTGCAGCCCCAAACTAAGCCGAAGCTTGTACTATGGGTACCTAGACAACTGATAAACTTACTTAGATACTTTTTTGTAAATAAATACATAATTATATATAGAAAACACCCAGACCAATACAAACTTACATGTTCATGAACACAAATGTTTGTACTGTGCGGGAATCGAACCCACGACCCTTGGCTCAGAAGGCAGAGCTCACTACCAAATGAGCCATCGAGCCAGTCTATAGAGATAGGTAGGTACTTTACGATTGGCCTTACTACAATTTTCTGATACGAAATGGCACTTCTGAGACGATTATGAGTATTACATTACACACAGTCCTACATTTCCTTATAAGCCCAAAAGAACTGTGCCACCGAAAACTCTAGATAGATACCCTATATAGAAAAGAACTCTACCTATTCTCTTACTATCCTTAAACCACGGCTCAAACCATAGCAAGAAATAGTCAACCAGCAAAAGGAAAATAAGAGACGAAGATAAATAAAAAAAGTACATGTAACGGAACGTAGTATTGTGCTGCCATATTATTATTAAATTTACCCCTGAGAAAAAACGGGCTGGTCACATTAAATAGGTAATTTTGTATGGGAATACTGCCATGAGAGTCTAGAAGTTATCTGTTAGAAAGTTGTTTCCGAACTCATCAGTAGAATTTTTTTATAGTGTCCACCATACTTCACAAATAAGAAATAGATTTTATTTCTTAATGCTATAACAAAAAGAGATACATAATGCTTGGGTCAGGATTTTCGAAATAATAAATTCCTAAAAATGTGAATAAAAGAAGAGGCCTTTATACAGCAGTGGGTGGATGTGGTTCGAAAATGATAATGAAAAATAATGAAACCATTTCCCCCGAACGTATGTCGATCAATAAATATGTGGGAGATTTTATTTTGTAGCAGCACTGTGAGTAACTGTCATTGTCAATTCTTTGGATGTCCATCTGTCATTGAACCCAAAATTGACTTCGTATTTGCCATGGCCTAATTTGAAAACACGAAACCACTGAATAAAACAAATAAAACCTTTTGATCTTCGCTCCAGACCGTTACAACAATGCACACTCTTCATAAATTGGCGATAAACTTAGGTATTGTCTTAGAGGTTATAATAACCCACGGAATATTACAAAATTGTTTTGCTTTTCTAATGGCTAATCCTTTCTTTTTTTTCAGCCGCCAGAGGTAGAAAGAGGCTAATAAGACATCTAGTGAACAGACAGGAGTTAAGATGGCACTCAACAAAGGAGCTACCCCCTGGAATGAAGCCCCTACCCCAGTTTAGTATCCCAAAGGGTATTCTGGGTCAGGCGACATGCCACACGCACCCACACTTAATTCCTGAGGGACATCTGACGTGCGGGATCACACAGGCGGAGTACCGGGAGCGAAGGGAGACACTGGTCAACAAATTGACAGCAGAAGTGGACAATATGCACAAAACTCATATTGTAAGTAATGATTTGATGAATGACAGGCTCGGTGGCTCATTTGGTAGTGACATCTGCCCTCTGAACCAAGGGTCGTGGGTTCGATTCCCGCACAGTACAAACATTTGTGTTCATGAACATGTCTGTTTGTATTGGTCTGGGTGTTTCCTATGTATAATATGTATTTATTTACAAAAAAAAATCTAAGTAAGTTTATCAGTTGTCTAGTACCCATAGTACAAGCTTCGGCTTAGTTTGGGGCTAGGTGGCGTTGTGTGGCCCAGCGTAGCATGTCTTGGGTTATTTATTTATTTAACTAGTAGACTTTTTGAATCAATTGTGTCTGGACTATACATTCGAAAAGATGACAATTTAATAGAGAACTCATCATTTAGGCATATTGGGTGGCTAAGATGTTAAAAATACCCAAAAAAAAAACATCACAAGCAAGGGGGTTCATCACAAAAAGGCCAAAAAACAGGCCCTAAGCAAATAGTTTAGTTCTAAGTAGGTTCTAAAGTGGATAGCACTGAAGTAGAAATTGCATAAAACTCATAAGAATCTATTATTGTGATATTGTTAGGGACAAATGATAAGATAAGATATGCTTCACAACAATGTGTTATTGTTTTGTAGCAGTCTGTGTTCAATATTGACTGTTATGATGTGATTTTGACATGTTACTTGATAAATATTTATGTATGTTAATCAGACAGACAAATTGAATAACAATATATAGTCATTTGCATACTGAATTAGGCTGAATATACAAATCCCAGCAAAACTAACATCTCTAGACTAGTTGTGTCTACCTGTAAACAAAAAATTTTAAAATGCTTGGCATAAGTGTTATTTCAAAAGTTCCCATTACTTTATAGATTTGCTGTAACAGAAATTAAACTCACTCTTTGGTAGTGCCCCTACAGTAACATAGAATAGAATTTGTTACAGCTTTTTTAAAACAATTTCAACATTTGTAGAATAACATAACTATGTTCTAATTGAAATACTTTTTTTTTTTTTTTTTTTTCTTTGTTCTCTTACTGCACAGCACGGCAATCTGCCACCGGCATTTAGCTGCTTCAATGTGTGAATGATTATTCCGAGTATGTAGTCTTGGTAGTGGGAGGGCTACAGGGGTAATTCCCCTAGCCACTCCTGCTGCTGTCTTTTTCAGCTACTTTGAGCTGAACCTTGTTATGAGGGTTGAGACACTACTTCGCCTCAGTCTCCTGTGCAGGGTGCTACCAGATCCGGACAGCTGGGAGGCCAGAGCATTCGTGTGGTTACCCAGTCTACTCTGGTACCTTCGGCTATGGGCAGCAATCTCTTGCTTGACCGTCTTCAATCGAAGATCATGCAGAACAAATCTGTTTTGGATGCACCTCGGGATGTGGAACATGGCTCTCATGGCCTTAGTTTGAAAACGCTCCAGTATCTCTATGTTACTATTGCTTGCGGTTCCCCAGAGCTCAATTCCATAGGTCCAGATCGGTTTTAAAATGGTTTTGTATATTGCCATTTTGCTTTCATTGCTGAGTTGCGTTTTCCTACCCAGCAGCCAGTGCATGGTTCTAAGTTTTGTGTCGAGGACTTTCCTTTTACTCCAGATGTGCTTCTGCCACGTCAGCCTTCTATCCAGATGCATTCCAAGATATTTGACGGAGTCGTGATGCGGAATTTGTTCACCATTCAGAATGATTGGAGGGCAAGTGCCCTTTCTTAGTGTAAAGGTGATGTGGGCAGACTTGCTCTGGTTTGCCTTTATTCTCCAAGTCTTCAGCCATTTTTCCACCTTGGAGACGTGGTTTTGTAGGTTTGTGGAGGCTGTTATAGGGTCGGCGTTTACTGACATTATTGCAGTGTCATCTGCGTATGTGGCAATACACGAATTTTCTTCTGTAGGTATGTCGGCTGTGTAGATCAAGTACATTACAGGCCCCAATATACTACCTTGAGGGACACCCGATCTAATCTCGCGCAGGTCTGACATGGTACCATTTACCTTTACTTCAAAACATCGTTTATCCAGGTAGCTTTTCAGTATGAAGTAGAAAGAATGAGGTAAGTGCTTTTTTAGTTTGTATAGTAGACCCACATGCCAGACCCTGTCGAAGGCTTGGCTTATGTCCAGGAACACCGCCGAACAATACTTCTTGTTTTCAAAGGTGCTGCTGATGGTATCCGTCACTCTGTGCACCTGTTCGATAGTGCCGTGTTTTTGTCTAAAGCCGAATTGGTGAGAAGGAAGTACAGACTCCAAATGCGGACGCAATCTATTCAGCAGGACTTTTTCATAAAGCTTGCCCAGCAAGGGCAGTAGACTGATTGGCCTGTAGGAGGAAACTTCTTCTGGCTGTTTGCCCGGTTTCAATATCATGACCACCTGGGCTAGTTTCCATTGGAAGGGACAATGGGAGAGTCTCAGACAAGCATTGAAGAGCTTTACCAAGAACATTATCCCTTTTCTAGGTAGTTTGCTGAGGAGTACTGAGTCAAGTTGATCGTAGCCTGGTGCCTTTCCATGCGGCAGGCTTTTGATTTCTCTGATTATTTCATCAGGACTTACTGGTTTCAGAGGAAGGCACAGCTGGTTAGGCGACTGCAAGTAATCAGCTATTTCATCATCCATATTACTTTCATCCGGGGGTAGGGGCGCAAAAACGTTTTCTAAATGATTTGCAAAAGCGTTAGCTTTTTCGTCATCAGATCTGGCCCAGCCGCTGTCCTGCCTTAATGGAGGAATGTGGTCCTTTGGCCGCTTAAGATTTTTTGTTGCGCGCCACAGAGAGTAATTTGTGTCCTTGTGAGGGGTAAGACGAGATAGGTGACTTTGTATGCTAAGATTTTCATGCTCTGCAATCATGTCTCTCAGTTCTCTTGACGCTCGGTTGAACTTAGTTTTGTCCGGAGGATATCTGGTTCTCTGCCATTCCCCCCTCAGCTTGCGTCTTTCTCTGACCTTCTCGATGATGTTCCTCGGATAAGTCTCCCTTTTGGCTTCTGTTTTTCTGCTTACAATTGTAGACTCTGAGGCTGCTGTGTGTATTATGCAGTTAAGTCTCTCGACATTGGTCTCAACATCGTCTGTGGATTTCAAACTAGCACTCAGGTCAATGCTGTTAGTTACTATGTCCTTGTATTTCTCCCAATTCGTTTTGTTGTTGTAGATAAAAGGGGGTGGCTCGAGGAGGACAGGTTGCTTATACACATTGAGAATGACAGGCGTATGATCTGATGATAGGTCATTGCATTTTTCTATCTTCAGGTAGATGCGTGCAAGGTTCCTTACTATGAAGAAGTCCAGTAGATCAGGTATTTTGTTGCAGTCCGATGGCCAGTATGTTGGCTCCCCATGAGAGACGCTTTCCAGGTTGAGATCTTGGTTTGCCTTATAAAGCTGTCTGCCTCGTGGGTTAATTAGTCTGGATCCCCAGAAGGTATGCTTCGAGTTCCAATCACCTCCACAGACAAATGTTGGGCCAAGTAGACTAAAGAATACTTTGAATTCTTCAGCTTCTATTTTGTGTCTTGGTGGGCAGTATATTGCTGAGACGGTTGTTTCTGTGTTCTTGTGTTGGATCCTTATGGACGTAGCTTGGATTTTTTCAGTCTGATAAGATTCAAGAGCATAGTGCTTGATTTTGTTTTTGACTATTACAGCCGTCCCTCCGTGAGAGTTACCTGATGGGTGATCAGTCCTATGAATGGTATAGTTCTGGAACTTCACATGTGATCGCTGGGTGAACCTTGTTTCAGAGATAAGGACAATATCAATATTTTCGTTGTTGATAAACAATTCAAGTTCTTGTCGTCTATCAGTTAACCCGTTGGCGTTCCACGTCATAATACGGATATTTAGTCCCTCCGTGAGGCTAGGCTTGTGATAAGTTTGATCATTTGATCCATCATGCTGTTCATCATGTCTTTCATGATTGCTTGGAATTTATTAAACATGCTGTCTAGTATTTCTACCATGTTATTTTGACTGGGTTCCGTTTTGGATTCTTGTGACTGTGGGGTATTTTTCTCTCGTTTGCTGTTCAGCACATTACGATAGCTGGGTCTTTCGGGACGTGTTGATTTTACTTTTTCGGCTGTGGTTGCTTGTGGTTGAGTATTTCCGGTTACTTGTTTGTATTGTCTAGGGGCGGGTTTAGTGTTGAGTATCTTCTCCTTATACTGTTTGTATTTATTGCAGCCTTTGTAGCTTGCTGGGTGTTTTCCTTGACAATTTGCACAAGTAGCCTCGGTTTCTGGGGTTTTTGTGCATGTTGTAGTTGGGTGATCATTTCCGCACTTAACACATCTAAAAGGTCTGTAGCATTGGTTCTTGGAGTGCCCAAATCTTTGGCATCTTTTGCATTGCAGTACTTCTTTTTTCTTATAGGGTGCCTCTATTGTAACTCTGACGTGGTTAATGTGTTTTACCTTAAAGATGTCCTTATTATTGGTGTGCGGCTCCAGGTCTACATAGTAGAGGGGAAGTTTTTCCTTTGTTGTCCTATGTAGCACATTGACTATTTGTCGTACTTCATGGCCATTTGCTTGTAGTTCCTCTTTAATGATTTTAGTGTCCTCTGTAGCATGCAGTCCTCTAACCACTACTCTGTATGCCCTTTCGCTTTTAAGTTTGTAGGTATAGTGGTTGATGTTATTTTCAATTAAGTTGTCTCTTATGAGTTTGTAGGTTTCTATGTCCACTGGCATTATTTTGATGACATGCCCAGATCTCAGGGTGGTTATTGTTATCTTGTTCATATCCACTACCTTGCTCAAGAGATTTCTTAGAGGCGTTATGTCAACTATGCCAGTTACAAAAATTGGTTCTGGTTTTGGTATATATTCTTTTTCTTTGTTTTTGTTTTCAGCAACTGGTTCTTCGTCACTAAGAATATTAAATTGGTTTTGTATAGGAACCGCATAGTTGAATCGCTTGGTGGTGGTTTCTTTACTTTGAGTCTGTGTGGGACTGTCTTGTCTTTTTCGTTTTTTGTTGGGTACTTTGTCTTGCTGCCATTTCAAGTGTCGTTGTTGGTCCGTTTGTTGGTCAGGGGAGTCTCTTAGACATGCCGATGATTCTACAGTGGTTGTTTCATTTGCAATTTGAACTGGCGGGCTGTCTACGATGCAGTCTGATGTTTCACTCTGCTTGTCGCTGTTTGTGCGGCCGCTGAATGATGCAGACCTTGGCCTGGATTCGAATAGTCCTTTGTGGAAGATTTGTTGAGAATATGTTTTTTGGGTTTTATTTTCGTTCATCTGGATTTTTGTTCCCACGAGTTTGGACGATATAGTGGTCGCTCAACAGGGTGACGCCATTCCTGCGAGAAGGCTATATACAATGGTGTTCGCCAAGTGCACCAAGGTTGGCGCTAGGAACTGATACCCTCAGCCATGCATCCTCTTGGCGCGGTCCCCACCGTAGGATTGGGGTGAATTTTTATAGAGGCTTTCTACCTCGCGACACGGGCGGCTAAGCCAATGTCCCCGTTTCTATAGAGTAGATCCACAGGTTAGCGGGTTATGAAGATCATTTCCTATCTCCACTTGCGTTCAAATCGGGTTAGTTACCGCCGCCCGACACTCGGCGTTGACCTTTTACGGTTGGTAGGTCTCTTCTCTTCAACCAACCCTCCTCCTTTTGCATACGGGCTTGGGACCGTCATCGGCGGAGTTTAAAATGAATTGAAATACTTACAATAAAATTGTTGGCTGCACTTCAAATGCAGTCCAGATGTAATTTAAAAGTTATTATTATGAAGGAAAATTCAGACATGTCATGACATGATGGGTTAAGTTCAACATACTTGACAATTATAATTTTGTTTGCAGATAGTCATACCAGCAGCATGCAAACAATACATGTCAGACAAGATACCATATGTGTTCCGGCAAAACTCTGATTTCTTCTATCTGACCGGCTGCCTAGAGCATGCCGCTGTATTGGTCATGGTTAAACCGGCACAAACTGAAACTTTTAAGGTAAGGAAATGTTATTATTTAGCCTATTATAAATTACTATTTACGGGACGGAGTGACGTCAAAGACTCCCACTCCTAACTTTTGATGTCTTGTATCATTGCTATTATTTATTTGAATGAAAAAAGGAAAAATACGTGTCCAATACATTTTTAATCATAAACATGTATTGGACTCTATTCCGAATTGAAATTCAGATTTGCAGAAATAATGCTTTACTTACATATAAAATGCTGGAGCGCTTTGTATGCAAGTAGAGCATTTTTGTTGCGAACTTTTTTTTTTTATAGTAGCTCGACATAATGGCTTCCCTACGCCTGATGGAAAGCTAAAGAGAAGCCCAAGTCGCTATGACAACTGGCAAGTAGCTGGTTAGTTACCTGTCAGTTGCCACTGCCATGCTGGCCCAACCATAACCCCCCACGAGCTCCGGAGACCCTACTCACCGGTAGAAACACGACCCGGAGGTCATTTGGCTGGAGTGGAGGTCCTTCCCCGGACGGGCAGCTCAATACGAGCGAAGGTTTGCTATGCCCTACCTCTCTTTTTATAATATTTAGTAATAGTTTGAGTAAGTGCTTGGGTAAATGTCTTTTTTTATCTAGCTTGGGTACATCATCCCATTGCTGGGCAAATGGCCGTCCAAATTAAATGAAGATTTAGGCGCCCTCCCATGCAGCTATGCGACCCTGGTACTATTTAAAAAAACAACAATGAATATTTCATCACATCCATCCACCAATCCATTTCATCACACCAATCTTGGTGTGTTCTTTAATAATTCTGATCTCAGAAGAACACGTTAATCTTGCTTGATATGTACCCTACCTCTCTTAATTGAACTTGAATTTCATCGGAATTCCGAATGTATGTGGCCCAGCTAATGGTGGCCCCGCTTGGTGCAGAGCATCCTGTTCGTGCACGAGAAGGACTCGCACGCGGAGCTGTGGGAGGGCCCGCGCTCGGGCTGCGCGGCGGCGCGCGCGCTGTTCGCCGTCGACGAGGCGCGCCCCGTCGACAGCTTCGCCGGCTTCGTTACCAAGTTGGTTTGTCCACTTTTGTATACTCGTAGTTACCCAACTTTTTAAAAAAGTAATCCAAAAAATGAAATGCTGGCCGTTATCATATCGTCATTGTTGAGAATAGAAAGGAAAAGGAAGGAAAAACGGGAGGCCCAAAGGAAATTAAATCTTAACTAATATTATAAAGCTGAAGAGTTTGTTTGTTTGTTTGAACGCGCTAATCTACGGAACTACTGGTCAGAATTGAAAAATTCTTTTTGTGTTGAATAGACCATTTATCGAAGAAGGCTTTAGGCTATATAACATGACGCTGCAACTATTAGGAGCGAAGAAATAATGGAAAATGTAAAAAAAAACGGGGGAAAAATAACTATTCCACGCGGACGAAGTCGCGAGCACAGCTAGTGTAATATAAAAGTAAAATAAAACACAAAATAAAAGTACACACGCACGCACAAGAGATCGAAAAAAACACACTCGACAAGAGTTTTCACTAAACAAAAGATAAACAAACGAGTAAAAAAAAAGGTTGGCCAATGACCGCTATGCGGCCAGTCCGTAACAATCATCGTCATCGCGTCACCGCACCATCTTTTGTTTTAATATAGAAGCACGACATGGTTTCCTGACGCCTGATGTAAAGCGAAAGCGAAGCTCAAGTCTCTGTGACAACGGGCAAGTAACTAATCAGTTACCTGTCAGTTGCTACCGCCATGCCGGCCCAACCCCAACCCCCCACGAGCTCCGGAAACCCTACCTACTCACCGGCTGAAACACGACCCGAAGGTCATTTCACTGTGGTATTCTATAGGATGGAGTTCCTACACCGGACGGGCAGCTCCATTCGAGCGAAGATTCGCTATGCCCTCTCTTATCATCATCATCATGAGCCATTGGCGATCGCAGGGCGTAGCTTGTCGCTCCGGTGACGCTGCTGCCCGTCATCGGTCTGTGGTATTTAGCTACATCTTCAACTGTGATGGTTATACCGCCACCAGTTGGTTGCCAGCGCCTCGTTTGTTATTCGGCAGGATGCACCACGGGCAGGTGAGGTTGGCTTGGAGCGATAAGATGACATGCCGCTCCCTTACATCCCCCAGCGTGGCATGTCTTGGGTTATTTATTTACTAGCCTTTGCCCGCGGCTTCGCTCGCGTTAAATTCGGGGTGAATGCCCCATACAAACTTCCACCCCCCATTTTAGGGAAGTGGGAGGTTGGAAGGGGGCAAAAAGTAGCTTACGTTACGTTACTCTCCATCAACTATCTCCATTTAAAAAATCACGTCACGTCACGAAAGAAAGACAAACATACAGACAGACACACTTTCCCATTTATAATTATTAGTATGGATTAGTAGACATGTGACCAAGACCGTGATGAAGATGAATGTGAATGGGTGGAGAGGGCGAGGCCGCCCGAAGAAAAGATGGATGGCCTGTGTGAATGATGATATGGCTGAGAAAGGAGTGAATGGGACGATGACGGCTGATAGGGATGAATGGAAGAAGAAAACATATTGCGCCGACCCCAGATAATGGGAACAGGGCAAGCAAATGATGATGGATTATCCTCTTTATTCAGGACCACCACCTCCTCGAAGCCAGCCATAATCTGGCACCACAGCGAGAACCCAGCGAACGCGTCAGTGCACCGCACCCTGCGCTCGCTGGTCTCCGAGGGGCAGGCCGTGTTGGGCGACCCTCAGCGAGCGCTGCACTTCATGCGCGTAGTCAAGTCTCCTGCTGAGGTGGAGCTGATGAAGGAGACGTGCTTCGTGGGCGCGCAGGCCGTCAACATGGCCATGGCTTGCACGAGGCCTGGTAAGACCATCATCATCAGCCTATCTTAGTCCACTGCTAGACATAGGCCTCTTGAGTTGTTCGCCACTTTGGTAAAATATCTGGAGGCATTGCCTATGTCGCTATTCTGGGTAGGCGATTGGCGAAACGCATCTTCTACTCGGAACTTGAGGAGGGCAAGCGCAAGCATGGCGGGCAACTGCTTAGGTATAAAGATGTGTTAAAGCGGCATATGTAAAAATGCTGCATATAGCCCTCGCAATGGGAGCGGCATAGGCCTGAATGGAGGACCTATTGATCGCTTCAATAGGACTTTGGTTGAAAACAAAGTCCGAAATTTCGAAGTCTTTCGCCGTTCGGTGTTGGATGCAAAGAGGGACCAATTAAAGTCCCGTCAACCTGCGGCCGCCTATATTGTACAACAAAATGTCTACTGTTATACTGTACCTAGTTCTATGTAAATTGTTTGGTGTGCAATCTATACTTATAATAAATCTGTAGAGAGGTCAATTCTGTACATAAAATATTTTTTCAAAATAACTATCAGGGGGTGATAAGTGATCGATACTGATACCAAAAATGCAATCAGTAAAATTTTTGTCTGTCTGTCTGTCTGTCTGTCTGTCTGTCTGTATGTTCGTTATAGAAAAAAAACTACTGAACAGATTTTGACGAAACTTGGTACAATTATTCTTCATACTCCTGGGCAGGTTATAGGATACTTTTCATCACGCTACAATCAATAGGAGCGGAGCAGTGACGGGAAGTGTTTGGAAAACGCGAGAAATTTAAACCTGTATGTTTGAACGCGCATTACGCGAAAACTACTGCATAGAATTGAATGCGGTTTTCACCAATGTATTGCTAGAGGTCTAACTTAAAACTTAGGCACAAGGTATAGATGGGTATTATATGGAAGTCCGTTATTTTTGAAACCCGATATCCACGCGAGCGACGCCGCTGGCACAGCTAGTAAAGAATATATCTATCTATCTATCATCCTTTCTCTTCTATGTACCGTCGTGTCCGCGTCTCATCTTCTCCCGTCCTCATCCAGGCGTGTCCGAGCACATGGTGAACGCCGTCCTGGACTACAGCAGTCGGCAGGGCGGCGCCGAGCACCTGGCCTTCCCGCCCGTCGTGGCCGGCGGCGCGCGCGCCACGCACATACACTACGTCACCAACAACCAGCTGCTGCGAGACGATGAGATGCTGCTCGTGGACTCTGGTACTTATTGCTGTAGATATAGGACTCACAATGCCTTGAAGGAGCCAGGGCTGCGTCGTGGCCGGCGGCGCGCGCGCCACGCACATACACTACGTCACCAACAACCAGCTGCTGAGAGACAATGAGATGCTGCTCGTGGACTCTGGTACTTATTGCTGTAGATATAGGACTCACAATGCCTTGAAGGAGCCAGGGCTGCGTCGTGGCCGGCGGCGCGCGCGCCACGCACATACACTACGTCACCAACAACCAGCTGCTGCGAGACGATGAGATGCTGCTCGTGGACTCTGGTACTTATTGCTGTAGATATAGGACTCACAATGCGTTGAAGGAGCCAGGGCTGCGTCGTGGCCGGCGGCGCGCGCGCCACGCACATACACTACGTCACCAACAACCAGCTGCTGAGAGACAATGAGATGCTGCTCGTGGACTCTGGTACTTATTGCTGTAGATATAGGACTCACAATGCCTTGAAGGAGCCAGGGCTGCGTCGTGGCCGGCGGCGCGCGCGCCACGCACATACACTACGTCACCAACAACCAGCTGCTGCGAGACGATGAGATGCTGCTCGTGGACTCTGGTACTTATTGCTGTAGATATAGGACTCACAATGCCTTGAAGGAGCCAGGGCTGCGTCGTGGCCGGCGGCGCGCGCGCCACGCACATACACTACGTCACCAACAACCAGCTGCTGAGAGACAATGAGATGCTGCTCGTGGACTCTGGTACTTAATGCTGTAGATATAGGACTCACAATGCGTTGAAGGAGCCAAGTGCAGCCAGAAATATCGGCTGCTCGTGGACTCAGGTACTTATTGCTGTAGATATAGGACTCACAATGCGTTGAAGGAGCCAGGGCTGCGTCGTGGCCGGCGGCGCGCGCGCCACGCACATACACTACGTCACCAACAACCAGCTGCTGCGAGACGATGAGATGCTGCTCGTGGACTCTGGTACTTATTGCTGTGGATATAGGACTCACAATGCGTCGAAGGAGCCAGGTGCAGCCAGAAATATCGGCTGCTCGTGGACTCAGGTACTTATTGCTGTAGAAATAGGACTCACAATGCGTTGAAGGAGCCAGGTGCAGCCAGAAATATCGGCTGCTCGTGGACTCAGGTACTTATTGCTGTAGAAATAGGACTCACAATGCCTTGAAGGAGCCAGGTGCAGCCAGAAATATCGGCTGCTCGTGGACTCAGGTACTTATTGCTGTAGAAATAGGACTCACAATGCGTTGAAGGAGCCAGGTGCAGCCAGAAATATCGGCTGCTCGTGGACTCAGGTACTTATTGCTGTGGATATAGGACTCGTAATGCCTTGAAGAAGACAGGTGCAGCCAGAAATATCGGCTGCTCGTGGACTCAGGTACTTATTGCTGTAGATATAGGACTCACAATGCGTTGAAGGAGCCAGGGCTGCGTCGTGGCCGGCGGCGCGCGCGCCACGCACATACACTACGTCACCAACAACCAGCTGCTGCGAGACGATGAGATGCTGCTCGTGGACTCTGGTACTTATTGCTGTGGATATAGGACTTATAATGCCTTGAAGGAGACAGGTGCAGCCAGAAATATCGCAGCTAATGAGATGCTGCTCGTCGATTCTGGTATAGCTACTTAATACTGTAGATATAGGACATTTCAGATAAATATTTCATCATCAGCCTATCACAGTCGACTAATGGACATAGGCCTCTCCAGTTGTTCGCCACTTTGGGCAAAACACCTGACGATCGCAGGGAGTAGCTCCTCACTCCGGCGATGCTGCTGTCAGTCATCGGCCTGTCGTATTTAGCAACGCCTTCCATCATAGTGGTTGTACCGCCACCAGTTGGTGCCTGATCGGCATTTCGGTTGGATGCACCACGAACAGGTGAAGGTGGCTTGAAGCGAAAAGATGATGGATCGATCGCTTACATCCTTAGCGTGTAATCATCAATATTAGCGTACTCTCTGACGCTACACTGTAAAGTCTGAAACGGCCGTCAGAAAGTCGCTTGTCTGTCGGTACCTACTCTATCGGTTGCATTTTGGAGGGTGTGTGTAGTGTTAGGAAGGGAAGGGTTTTCAAGAAAGAATAAAGTAAGCCTGCAATATTATTATTTATCGTTTTTCTTCAGGCGAATTGCAGTAAAGATAACAGGTTTAAACCAGCTTCAACCCCAGTGCATTTTCATTGATATAAAAACATTATAACACAAACTAAAAATTGTTTCCTCAGGTTGCCAGCGATGGCTGTACAACTCGGATATCTCTCGCACGTGGCCGGTCTCCGGCAAGTTCTCCAAACACCATCAAATATTATACGAACTAGTGCTTAGCGTGCAGGTAATTGACACTTTGTATCATTGTATCATATTTCCTAGTATCATCATCCTTTCCAGTTGTTTGCCACTTTGAGCAAGCAACCGTGGTGCATCCTGTTGGCGGTAAAACCATCACGGTTGAAGGTGTAGCTGAATACCACAGACCCATGACGGGCAGCAGCGTCACCAGAGCGAGAATCTACGCCCTGCGACCGCCAACCCTGCCCAGCGTAGTGATTATGGGTATAACCTCCAAGTGTTTGCCCAAAGTGGCGAATACCTGAAGCCTATGTCCAGCAGTGGACTGTAATAGACTGATGATGACACGTATTATTTGTGGTCCCCTCAGAGTCGTCTGATCGAGATCCTGGGCGAGCACCGTCCAGCGCTGGACCAGCTGTTCGACAGCATGTGCCGGCTGCTGGGCGCGCGGCTGCAGCAGGAGGGCATCCTGCCCAAGAGCCTCGACACCAACACTCTCATTGGGGTAATAGACCACTATAGTTTTTAGTTATCGTTTTCCTGATGTGAAAATGTTATTATGTCTCAATTGTTACTATAACAATATCGCAAAATCTATATATATGATCTACTTAGTTATTTAAAGCACTATTGATAAATGATTAGTAATGATTCTTCCGATTTAGCAGTCACAGTGTGTATATGTCACCGGAAAATAGCAAGAATCGTAAGTTGATCAATTTCCTAGGTAGTTGATTATCTTTCGGAATATAACAAACGGTAGTTGAAATGCATTATTTTACGCAATGGATTTCAGTTAGTTGATCAATTTACGGTAGCCTGACAGTCATTTAATTTACGATTTTGACACAAGTAAAATCGTCGTCAAATGCTCGTTCGTTGCTCAATGTACTATTTAACGGTGCACTATTACCCGTAACTTAATACACTGTTCCATGATTGGTTGCCGGGATAACGCCACGTGAGCCATTGAACCAATCAATGTTCACCTCACCTTCGTCGGATGATTTTACGGCAAGACCCCGTAAAATGAATCAATGTGATGCCGGTCTAAGACAGTGATCACATACGTTGCGCGTGCGCAGGCGGCGTACCGGCTGTGTCCGCACCACGTAATGTAGTCTACGCTAGTATAACCCGTCCCTTAGCCGGTCTATGACAGTGGTCACATACGTTGCGCGTGCGCAGGCGGCGTACCGGCTGTGTCCGCACCAAGTAATGTAGTCTACGCTAGTATAACCCGTCCCTTAGCCGGTCTATGACAGTGGTCACATACGTTGCGCGTGCGCAGGCGGCGTACCGGCTGTGTCCGCACCAAGTAATGTAGTCTACGCTAGTATAACCCGTCCCTTAGCCGGTCTATGACAGTGGTCACATACGTTGCGCGTGCGCAGGCGGCGTACCGGCTGTGCCCGCACCACGTAATGTAGTCTACGCTAGTATAACCCGTCCCTTAGCCGGTCTATGACAGTGATCACATACGTTGCGCGTGCGCAGGCGGCGTACCGGCTGTGCCCGCACCACGTAATGTAGTCTACGCTAGTATAACCCGCCCCTTAGCCGGTCTAAGACAGTGATCTCATACGTTGCGCGTGCGCAGGCGGCGTACCGGCTGTGTCCGCACCACGTATTGTAGTCTACGCTAGTATAACCCGTCCCTTAGCCGGTCTAAGACAGTGATCTCATTCGTTGCGCGTGCGCAGGCGGCGTACCGGCTGTGCCCGCACCACGTATTGTAGTCTACGCTAGTATAACCCGTCCCTTAGCCGGTCTAAGACAGTGATCTCATACGTTGCGCGTGCGCAGGCGGCGTACCGGCTGTGTCCGCACCACATACTGTACCCTGCGTTAGTATAACTCGTCCCTTAGCCGGTCCAAGACAGTGATCTCATACGTTGCGCGTGCGCAGGCGGCGTACCGGCTGTGTCCGCACCACGTGTTCCACTGCGGTAGTATACCTCGTCCCTTAGCCGGTCCAAGACAGTGATCTCATACGTTGCGCGTGCGCAGGCGGCGTACCGGCTGTGCCCGCACCACGTATTGTAGTCTACGCTAGTATAACCCGTCCCTTAGCCGGTCTAAGACAGTGATCTCATACGTTGCGCGTGCGCAGGCGGCGTACCGGCTGTGTCCGCACCACATACTGTACCCTGCGTTAGTATAACTCGTCCCTTAGCCGGTCCAAGACAGTGATCTCATACGTTGCGCGTGCGCAGGCGGCGTACCGGCTGTGTCCGCACCACGTGTTCCACTGCGGTAGTATACCTCGTCCCTTAGCCGGTCCAAGACAGTGATCTCATACGTTGCGCGTGCGCAGGCGGCGTACCGGCTGTGTCCGCACCACGTGTTCCACTGCGGTAGTATACCTCGTCCCTTAGCCGGTCCAAGACAGTGATCTCATAAGTTGCGCGTGCGCAGGCGGCGTACCGGCTGTGCCCGCACCACATACTGTACTCTGCGTTAGTATAACCCGTCCCTTAGCCGGTCCAAGACAGTGATCTCATACGTTGCGCGTGCGCAGGCGGCGTACCGGCTGTGTCCGCACCACGTGTCGCACTACCTGGGCCTGGACGTGCACGACGCGCCGCTCGTGCGCCGCAGCGTGCCCGTCGCGCCCGGCATGGTCGTCACCGTCGAGCCAGGTACACTACAGAATAGGGAATATGCATGATTTTTTTAATGGATTTATTGAGATCTTTTATCTTTCAGATACATAAATATCGAAGAATTTTTAAACTATCTTTTCTTTTAAGCGAGTTATAAAGCGTTAAAGTTATTGGTTAGACAGAGAGATCCGACGTGGCGGATGACGTCACGTACCGTGCGCGCCATACAAACTCCATAGAAAAATCTGTTTCGCGTGAGAGAGACAGATATGTTACTTTCAACGACTGGATCTCGCCCATTTTTCAGCCAATTTTGATTTAGTTTTCACTGTTCGTAGTATATTTTTATCTATTTTACGATAAATTACTAAATATATGAAACTATTTCTCGTGCATATTCCCTATTACACCCTCGTAATTGGACGTAGTCAAGCAAACACGTTCCAAATTTCCAATCCACAGGTTACACGAACTTGAGTTAATATGATAAATCCTTTTATTTTGATACTTTTTTTTTACTTCATCATCAGCCTATTGCAGTCCACTGCTGGACATAGGCCTCTCTAGTTTGCCACTTAGGAAAACATCTGGAGGATATACCCATAATCGCCACGCTGGGCATGCGGGTTGGCGATCGCAGGGCGTAGCTTCTCGCTCCGGTGACGCTGCTGCCCGTCATCGGTTTGTGGTATTTAGCAAAGCCTTTAATTAATTGTGATAGTTATACCGCCACCAGTCGGTTGCCAGCGCCTCGTTTGCTATTCGGCAGGATGCACCACGGGCAGGTGAGGTTGGCTTGGAGCGAAAAGATGATAGGCCGCTCCCTTACATCCCTTACAATCCACAGGTCATACGAACTTGAGTTAATATGATAAATCCTTTTATTTTGACACTTTTTTTTTACTTGTATGACAGAATTTCATCTTTCAATTCATACTTAAACTCATAAAGTTTAACTATGAATTGAAAGCTTTCGGGGAGCTCATTTCATAGCCTTATCGAATGGCTGTATTTACAAACGTCACTATGCGTCGCATGGACGCATAGGTAACCCAAACACCTGTGTCATTTAGGGCACTGTGCATCCGCGCGTCGCTACTATGTGAATACGGCCGTACAGTACGGGGTCCTTCAAAAAGGTTGTGATGAGGTTATTAAAGATGTTGCATGCCGGTATGAGTGCCGGCCGCTTATCATCTGCGGCTGGCCAGGGCAGGCAGGGATATGGCCGTATGCTTCGGGCGCTACCCGTGTCCCTGCAACTTGGTGCCCACTGGCGACACAGGGGGGTTTAGTGGGTATGCCCTCCCTTTCGGGAGGAGTGAGTCCCACACACCATGCCGCCTCCCCCCGGAGACGGCATGAAGGTGCCTAATGCATTCCCCTCAAAAAAAAAATGGTGTTGCATGCTTACGCTGCAGTAACCGCTTAACAGAACAAAAAGAAATTAACGTGGCGTTGTTCCCCCGTCAGGCATCTACATACGTCCAGACGACGAGTCCGTCCCGGCGGAGTTCCGAGGCGTCGGCATCCGCGTAGAAGACGACGTGCTGGTGACGGACGGCGCGCCGCTGGTGCTGACTGACGCGGCCGTGCGTGACGTACGAGACATCGAGGCCCTGGTGGGCAAGCAAGCGCTGTGAGCTGCACACCCATCAACCGATCTCGTATGCTAATGGATACTCCGAGCACTCAATATCATTGGTACTGACTGACGCCACCTTGCGAGACATCGAGACTCTGGTCGGCAAGCAGGCGCTGTGAGCTGCACACCCATCAACCGATCTCGTATGCTAATAGATACTCCGAGCACTAAATATGATTGGTACTGACTGACGCGGCCGTGCTAGACATCGAGACTGGTTGGCAAGCAGGCGCTGTGAGCTGCACACCCATCAACCGATCTCGTATGCTAATTGATACTCCGAGCACTAAATATGATTGGTACTGGGCCGTGCGAGATATCGAGACTCTGGTCGGCATGCAGGCGCTGTGAGCTGCACACCCATCAACCGATCTCGTATGCTAATGGATAGCCTTCGAAACTCCAAGGACTAGCCGTTGGAGACCACTGTAGGATGGACTTCCCAATCCAATGGCATCATCATCAGCCTATCGCAGTCCACTGCTGGACATAGGCCTCTCCAGGTGTTTGCCACTTTAAGCAAAATACCTGGTTATACCCATAATCGCACCGCTGGGGTTGGCGATCGCAGGGCATAGCTCCTCGCTCCGGTGACGCTGCTGCCCGTCATCGGTCTGTAGTATTTAGCTGCGCCTTTAATCGTGATGGTTGTATAACCACCATTCGGTTGCCACCGCCTCGTTCGTTATTCAGCAGGATGCACCACGGGCAGGTGAGGGTGGCTTGGAGCGAAAAGATGATAGGCCGCTCCCTTACATCAACAGATCTCGTATCCGCTCCCTTTTAGGTTCCATGTATACTACCGCATAGTCGAAGTATATCGAAGCGTCTATACAAAATTTAAATTAATTGCACCTTGGCTCTGACGCGCGAATTACGCAAAATAAACACGTCTTTTTAAGATCTTAGAGTACATAATGCGTTACAGTTGGGAGATAAGGTTGAATTTGTTCTGTCCAGTTTTGGATAGACGCCTTAACCGATTAATTGTGACGGTACTTTTTGGAAACTTTTGCCAGTGGCGGCAAACAATTTTTTTGAAATTCGAGAACTAATTCGTATCTGTCAATCGAAGGTTGTCAACCTCTGAAGTTTTGATTTCACGTTACATCCTGAAACGACTACACTACAGGGATTAACTACAGAAAATAATAATAGTAGTATTGTTTAGTAGAAACCCTTAAAAACGACATTTACACAGAGTTTTAACAAATTGAAAAAAAAACGCCTCTCAGGCGTCACCCGCCATACACAAAAGAATTTGATGACGCCCCACGGGCGTCATCCGCAACGAATCGGTTAATGCCCTTCGACTCTGCGCTAGTATTAATTGACCCTTGGCACCAACTTTCGTCTTATGAAAAGCTAAGCGACAACTACCGTTGTAGAATAATAATAGCAAATGCAAAAGAAATATCTACCTACTTATACCCATGTTACATAAACGTATTATATGAATAGGCACTCGTCAGCCACTTTGTGATATATCGCTAAATGTTGTAACGTGTGCTCAGTTGTACCGCGTTGTACAGACGGTTTTAGTTCCAATTTGTATATAGATGATAACAAGCTGTAAATAATAAAATCGCTTCAACACATTCTTTTGTTTCATTGGAAGATGGTCGGAGAATACTTTCTTACAAAATCCCGCTTATATTATGATTTTGGGTTCAGGAGTTGTCTGTGCCACTTGTAGGGTTGCCATCCGTCCGGGTTTCCCCGGATTTGTCCTAGTTTGAAGGGCGTCCGGGGCCCGTCCGGCCGGGACTTTTAAAAGGGTCCGGGAAAAACCGCACACTTTTGAAATCGAAACTCAAATTCTTATAGATAAGCGATAAATCCACAATCAAGAAGACATGACAAAATAATAAAAAATTAATGAAAAAATTCTAAAGTATCGGGGGGAAAACACCATATTTCGCCCTTTCGAATTTTTGCCGGCAATTTAGGTAAAAGCAATTTTTTAGGTAAAAAAGTAAAAAAAAAACATGTCTTTTATTTAGTCAAGTGTACCCATACACTTGACTAAATAAAAGACATGAATTTTGAGTATTTTTGAAAGGGTGGGCCGGGCCGCGGAGCAAATGCAGAGATGTTACTGTAAGTACTTAACAAAAACAACAGTTGTATAAATAAATCAATATACTTATAGGATTCATTTGTATAGTTACATTACGTTGTACTAAAAGGGTACAAATATAAGGAGGATTGTTACAACTAAACTCTTTCTTACATCTAATTGTCAGACATGGAATGCTATATTTCAATAGAAATGCAGTACAGTCACAACGGAACATAATACCTATACTACGTTTTTAGCACTAGAAATGACACAACTTTGTTTTTTTAGATATACATAACAAGTTATATACGTAAACGGTACGACGAGAGAAAAAATATCACCACGAAATGCTTGCACTCAACCATGGAAGTAAGTACTACATACAACTTGTACGTAGTACAAGTATTAGTCAGGTAGTAGTAGTAAATCAGGGGAGCTTAACATTGTATTTGTTTTTTTAACAACCAAACAATAAGATAAATCAATTGTACTTTAAACTAAATTGTTATAACTGATTATTATTATACATTATTATATTATTACTTCCATGCACTCAACATCAAGCAGAATTTGCAACATAAAATGGAACGTTTGTTAGGTTAAGTAATTTATTTTTGACAACTGAAAATCAATCTTTGTACAGGTGTAAAAATGGTTTAGTATCACTGTGCTAATCCAATGCTATAAAAACGGAATATAGACATTCTTTATAAAAACATTTATTCTAGCTAAAAAATGCTGAGGATATAAACAGATCCATACTTATTCGAGGCGAAAAATATTCAAATTTTTACGTCCGCTATCAATCTAATTATAATTATTAACCGGTATCGATAAACAGTAAGCGGGCTAGTTTCGAAGGAGAATTTAAAAAATTGTCAAAAAAACTGGTATTCAAAAGCCCGCAACCTATAAGGTTCCATTGCGGAGCAGAGCGATTCACCAATCACATGGCTTGAAATCTACAATCACAGGGATTTCATTCATATGATTGGTGAATCGCGGCTAAGCTCATCTCCGCTCCGCTTCAATGAAACCGCGGCCTTATAAAAATGTATCCTTAAATTTATAACCAATTGATTCCTGCCCAATTGATATTTGCTACTCATAAATGCATTGAATTCTTAGTATTTTTATTTAGATATCTATTATATACTAATATTAATTCTCAAATAATATAAAATATATATAAAAATAAGATCTGTTGCTATCCTTACGACACACTCACTTCACATAATGCTCACTTAAACACTAAGTTAGACTTAAAACTATTCGTTAGTCGAAACCAGCACGACATTTCACTAAAAAAAATACGGTCGCAATCAAAAATATCTATGCAAAGAGTTGGATACTGTATCACATACAAAATGTATTTGTATTGAAAAATGTATAGACATTTTTTTGACGACTGCTTCTTAAACCTTAATTCTATGCAATATCTGGCAGCACTGAATCGCACTTTCTTATCACAACAGCCTCGGTGGCGCATTGGTTGAAGAGTTAAACCTAAAGTGCGGATAATCCGGCGGTCCGGGTTCCATTCTCGGGCCGGTCAATTTAGGAAACGAACTTTTTTTTATAATAGCTCGACATAGTGGCTTCCCTACGCCTGATGGAAAGGGAAGCCCAAGTCACTGTGACAACGGGCAAGTAACCGGTAACTTGCCACCGCCATGGTTTTCTAAATAGGCTATGACTAAAAATTGTAATTAGTCCGTCTTTTAGCTTATTCAAAAATAAAAGACACGTATTTTTTTATTTGTAAACTAGACTAAAAATTACAAAGTTATAGCCCGTTGAAATTACACGTGACGTCACTCGGTGAGGCATTTTTACGGGAGCGAGTGACGTCAAACTTTTGATGCCTCGTATCTTTGCTATTGTTTATTTGAATGAAAAGAGGAAAAATACGTGTCTTTTATTTTTGATAATGCTAAAAGACGGACTAATTACAATTATTAGCCATAATAGCCTATTGTCTCAGGGGTGGACGTATTGGGAGACTCCCATTCTAGTTATAGTGCTAAAAGTAGTAGGGTAAACCTTGGTTAAAGGAATAGAAGATAATATAATCATAATTATGGTGTTACTAGACCAAAGTGCTAATCGTGCTGCAAGATATAACATTTCACACACGCAACGTGTTAATACGCGACGGTCGTTCCATGCATGGCGTCGCGTCGGGTGTTCTCAGTGTGTTTAGGTTATTAAAAAACAATACAGTGTGCCTAGCACGAACACTTTCGAAAAAGTATGCGTAACGTAACCGTAAACAGTGTGCCTAGCACGAACATTTTCGAAAAAGTATGCGTAAACAACGTTTCCGTAAACATTTGTATGAAACTTGGTACAGCGCCCCTATCGTGCGTAAGAGGTACTACGTTTACGTAGTGAAAATTATCGCTCGTTTTCGATTACGTTACGCATACTTTTTCGAAAGTGTTCGTGCTAGGCACACAGTTTGTTTTGACTCAACATGCGTCGCGTTTCGCCGGGTCGCGTCGCGTGTGCAAATGTATTTACGACTTTATGATTCTATACAGACGGTTCGTTCATAGTTGATACTGTCATACTAAAAAATCTATGAGAATTAAAATTTTGAACCTGTATTTCTTCGCATCTGTATGGAACTTGAACTTATTAATCGTTAAAAATAATTACAACTTTATATAAGGCACTTGGCGATTACAAAATATAAGGAATGCTTAGATTCACATCTCCCTTATGTATAAGAGTATGTACTTTTAAAAATTATTAATCCTTTGAACGCCACCGATCTTTGAGTGCGTCGATAACATTTTTTCACCTATTGTATCTCATATGACACATCTATTCAAAGAGAATCTGAATCGTGAATTATGACGGCGATCAAAGGATTAAATTAAATAGTATTTGTAGATTTCTTTTGCAAAAAGCTCATTATAAAAAATCTAGGAGTGACTTAACTAATTGGACCCATAAAAATTAAAACATCTTAATTACATCTAACAATACCACAACAAGATTATTGTCTTCTCGAATGAAGCCAAAATTGGAAGACTCTGAACATAGATATGTCTATAGATTTTATGTCGTAATCGCACTATGGGTGTCACCACACTAATCGACCGATGGAAAAATCAATTGGTCGACGACCAGTGTGCCTAGCACGAACACTTTCGAAAAAGTATGCGTAACGTAACCGTAAACGGGCGATAATTTTCACTACGTAAACGTAGTACCTCTTACGCACGATAGGGGCGCTGTACCAAGTTCTATACAAATGCTTACGGAAACGTTACGCATACTTTTTCGAAAATGTTCGTGCTAGGCACACAGCAAACATCAGTTAATTAAAGCTGGCACGTTCGCTGTACTCACAATTAAGCAATTTCACTATACGTGAATATCAAGATGGCGGAACCACGCCAGGTTTGTCGAATATAATATTGAAAAGATTTAATACAGAATTTCTACTAATTCATACTTTCACAGAAAAATTTTACATTAAAAAATTATCAAAATTTTGTAGGTTGTAAGTGGCACCGCCTTGTAGGGGTGAAGGTAGCTCCTAATAGGATGTGAGTCAGACATAAAATGTTAATACAAATATGAAGATACCCCCAAATGTTAACACATACTCCCTTATATGAAGTTACCACTCGTAAAAAGTTGAGTCAAAAGGAAGTTACCGTAAATAAGCGGTGATCATCAAATCTGAAGAGTCTTCAATAGGGAGTTAGTTCCCCCAAATATGAAGTTGCAGCCCAATAGAAGTATCCTCCATTATAAAGTCATCTTCATATATGAAGTTACCTCCATATATGAATTAAGTTACCCTCAAATATGAAGTTACCCCCAAATATAAAGTTGCAGCCCAATAGAAGTATACTCCATAATAAAGTCATCTCCATATATGAAGTTACCTCCATATATGAATTAAGTTACCCTCAAATATGAAGTTACCCCCAAAAGCACGATCAAGAGGTCACTTCTAGATGATAAGCTTCATCGTTTAAGTCCTGATACAAGTGCAATACTAGTCACACTCTTCATGACAGTCCAAGGTCCCACTGTGTCCGCTTATGCCGAGTGCGTGATCACCAGTCGAGGTCCTCGGGCAGGCCGCCGGGGTAGTCCCCGGTGAGGCAGGCGGTGCAGTGGCCGCCCACGCCGTCGCTGGGCGTGGCCTTCATGTTGTAGTGGACAGCGCTTACCAGACCCTCCACACTGAGGTATTCTAGACTGTCCGCGCCTGTAAAGAGTTTGAGACGATGGTGAGAAATAGGCTTTAGCTAGACCAGGGGCAGTAGCAGCGTCAGGGTCTACAACGCCACGTATACCACGATTCGTATTTTTTTTTATAGTAGCACGGCATAATGGCCACTCTACGCCTGATGGAAAGCGAGAGAGAAGCCCAAGTCGCTGCGACAACGGGCAGGTAACCAAACCTGTCGGTTGCCACTGCCACGTAGGGGCGACGCGACAGATTGGAAAAGGACTCTCTAGCATCTCGCCATGTATGTTCCTCATCATCATCATCAGCCTATTGCAGTCCACTGCTGGACATAATAATATGCCTCTCCAGTTGTTCGCCACTTAGGGCAAACATCTGGACGATATATGTACCCATTATCGCCACGCTGGGCAGGCGGGTTGGCGATCGCAAGGCGTAGCTCCTCGCTCCAGTGACGCTGCTGCTCGTCATCGGTCTGTGGTATTTAGCTACGCCTTCAATAGTGACGGTTATACCGCCACCAGTCGGTTGCCAGAGCCTCGTTTGTTATTCGGCAGGATGCACCACGGGCAGGTGAGGTTGGCTTGGAGCGAAAAGATGATGGGTCGCTCTTTTACATCCCTGCTGCTGCAGCTACTGCTTATCAATTGTGAACCTAAAAGTAAGGGTATAAGGTCTACATTGCCAACTCACCGACGAGCTCGGCCAGCTTGAAGGCGTCCAACTTGTTGGCGATGAGCTCCTCGCGCGTGGGGATGTTGATGCCCATGTAGCACGGGTACTTGAGCGGCGGCGACGCTATCCGGATGTGCACCTGTCACAACAACAACACCTTCATCATCATCATCATCATCATCAGCCTATTGAAGTCCTGTTAAGTATGTAACAAAATGTACCAACTAGTGGCGCCCTCTATGATCTGTGTCTATGATTTAGATAGTATTTGTGTCCGATTTAAATAAATCTATCAGTTGTTGTCCAGCTACTAGTTGTATCATTCAGAGGTTATGGGTACAGCGCGCTTCCACTGCTGAACATTTTTTTTTAAAGTAGCTCGACATAATGGCTTCTCTACGCCTACGCGCTTGATGGAAAGCCAAGTCGTTGTGACAACGGGCAAGTAACTGACCTGTCAGTTGCCACCCTGCCGGCAACACTGACCGGTAGGTAGGTAATTGAGCCGACCGTCCGGGGAAGGACCTCCACACTAGAGAACACCACAGTCAAATGACTTCTGGGTCGTGTTTCTGCCGGTGAGTAGGGTTTCCGGAGCTCGTGGGGGGGCTAAGGTCGGGCCGGCATGGCGGTGGCAAATGACCAGTTACTTGCCCGTTGTCACAGCGACTTGGGCTTCTCTTCCGCTTTCCATCAGGCGTAGGGAAGCCATTATGTCCAGCCTCTATAACAAAAAAAAAGAAAAAAAATATGACACTGTTCTCACCTCTGCTGCGCCGGCGTCCCTCAGCAGCTTAATAATCGGTCCGATGGTGTTCCCGCGCACTATCGAGTCATCACGTAGTTAGGTATTAGCCAATGACACTGTTCTCACCTCAGCTGCGCCGGCGTCCCTCAGCAGCTTAATAATCGGCCCGATGGTGTTCCCGCGCACTATCGAGTCATCACGTAGTTAGGTATTAGCCAATGACACTGTTCTCACCTCAGCTGCGCCGGCGTCCCTCAGCAGCTTAATAATCGGTCCGATGGTGTTCCCGCGCACTATCGAGTCATCACGTAGTTAGGTATTAGCCAATGACACTGTTCTCACCTCAGCTGCGCCGGCGTCTCTCAGCAGCTTAATAATCGGTCCGATGGTGTTCCCGCGCACTATCGAGTCGTCGATCAGCACGATCCTCTTCCCCTTCACGTTCTCCGACAAGGCACCAAACTTCTTGGCCACGCCGAGCTGGCGCAGCCTCGTCGACGGCTGGATGAACGTGCGGCCGACGTATCTGTTCTTGCAGAGGACTTCCATGAACGGGATGCCCGACTGTGGGAAAAGGATGTTGTTAGATTTGTAGAAAAAAACATCTCAAATACATTAATAATACAACATACAATTCGATAGGTTACTCAATAAACCAATTACAATTAACTGGTTTATCGAGAGAGAGTAACCTACCTATATCCGGTTTAAATTAAATGGTTTAGAATTTATTTTTCTTGCATATTTCAAATTACGTCACGCGAGTTTCATGACTTTTCGACTTCCAGACGCTACGTCCTGCGATCGCCAACCCGCCTGCCCAGCGTGGCGATTATGGGTATATATCCTCCAGATGTTTGCCCTAAGTGAAGAGGCCTATGTCGAGCAGTGGACTGCAATAGGCTGATAATGATGATGATCAATCGATCTAACTGCAACATGTTTGATCATGATCAACATAATTGGTTTGTTTGTGAGGACACGATGTCGGCGTCGACGTATCGCTCGTGTGTTGAGAGCACTTTGTTTGTCGGCTGTGACCGTGAGTCGGTCAGACGCGTTACCTGGCGGGCGTAGCCGTGCGCGGCGGCGGTGCCGGACTCGGGCACGGAGGACACGATGTCGGCGTCGACGTATCGCTCGTGTGTTGAGAGCACTTTGTTTGTCGGCTGTGACCGTGAGTCGGTCAGACGCGTTACCTGGCGGGCGTAGCCGTGCGCGGCGGCGGTGCCGGACTCGGGCACGGAGGACACGATGTCGGCGTCGACGTATCGCTCGTGTGTTGAGAGCACTTTGTTTGTCGGCTGTGACCGTGAGTCGGTCAGACGCGTTACCTGGCGGGCGTAGCCGTGCGCGGCGGCGGTGCCGGACTCGGGCACGGAGGACACGATGTCGGCGTCGACGTATCGCTCGTGTGTTGAGAGCACTTTGTTTGTCGGCTGTGACCGTGAGTCGGTCAGACGCGTTACCTGGCGGGCGTAGCCGTGCGCGGCGGCGGTGCCGGACTCGGGCACGGAGGACACGATGTCGGCGTCGACGTATCGCTCGTGTGTTGAGAGCACTTTGTTTGTCGGCTGTGACCGTGAGTCGGTCAGACGCGTTACCTGGCGGGCGTAGCCGTGCGCGGCGGCGGTGCCGGACTCGGGCACGGAGGACACGATGTCGGCGTCGACGTATCGCTCGTGTGTTGAGAGCACTTTGTTTGTCGGCTGTGACCGTGAGTCGGTCAGACGCGTTACCTGGCGGGCGTAGCCGTGCGCGGCGGCGGTGCCGGACTCGGGCACGGAGGACACGATGTCGGCGTCGACGTATCGCTCGTGTGTTGAGAGCACTTTGTTTGTCGGCTGTGACCGTGAGTCGGTCAGACGCGTTACCTGGCGGGCGTAGCCGTGCGCGGCGGCGGTGCCGGACTCGGGCACGGAGGACACGATGTCGGCGTCGACGTATCGCTCGTGTGTTGAGAGCACTTTGTTTGTCGGCTGTGACCGTGAGTCGGTCAGACGCGTTACCTGGCGGGCGTAGCCGTGCGCGGCGGCGGTGCCGGACTCGGGCACGGAGGACACGATGTCGGCGTCGACGTATCGCTCGTGTGTTGAGAGCACTTTGTTTGTCGGCTGTGACCGTGAGTCGGTCAGACGCGTTACCTGGCGGGCGTAGCCGTGCGCGGCGGCGGTGCCGGACTCGGGCACGGAGGACACGATGTCGGCGTCGACGTATCGCTCGTGTGTTGAGAGCACTTTGTTTGTCGGCTGTGACCGTGAGTCGGTCAGACGCGTTACCTGGCGGGCGTAGCCGTGCGCGGCGGCGGTGCCGGACTCGGGCACGGAGGACACGATGTCGGCGTCGACGTATCGCTCGTGTGTTGAGAGCACTTTGTTTGTCGGCTGTGACCGTGAGTCGGTCAGACGCGTTACCTGGCGGGCGTAGCCGTGCGCGGCGGCGGTGCCGGACTCGGGCACGGAGGACACGATGTCGGCGTCGACGTATCGCTCGTGTGTTGAGAGCACTTTGTTTGTCGGCTGTGACCGTGAGTCGGTCAGACGCGTTACCTGGCGGGCGTAGCCGTGCGCGGCGGCGGTGCCGGACTCGGGCACGGAGGACACGATGTCGGCGTCGACGTATCGCTCGTGTGTTGAGAGCACTTTGTTTGTCGGCTGTGACCGTGAGTCGGTCAGACGCGTTACCTGGCGGGCGTAGCCGTGCGCGGCGGCGGTGCCGGACTCGGGCACGGAGGACACGATGTCGGCGTCGACGTATCGCTCGTGTGTTGAGAGCACTTTGTTTGTCGGCTGTGACCGTGAGTCGGTCAGACGCGTTACCTGGCGGGCGTAGCCGTGCGCGGCGGCGGTGCCGGACTCGGGCACGGAGGACACGATGTCGGCGTCGACGTATCGCTCGTGTGTTGAGAGCACTTTGTTTGTCGGCTGTGACCGTGAGTCGGTCAGACGCGTTACCTGGCGGGCGTAGCCGTGCGCGGCGGCGGTGCCGGACTCGGGCACGGAGGACACGATGTCGGCGTCGACGTATCGCTCGTGTGTTGAGAGCACTTTGTTTGTCGGCTGTGACCGTGAGTCGGTCAGACGCGTTACCTGGCGGGCGTAGCCGTGCGCGGCGGCGGTGCCGGACTCGGGCACGGAGGACACGATGTCGGCGTCGACGTATCGCTCGTGTGTTGAGAGCACTTTGTTTGTCGGCTGTGACCGTGAGTCGGTCAGACGCGTTACCTGGCGGGCGTAGCCGTGCGCGGCGGCGGTGCCGGACTCGGGCACGGAGGACACGATGTCGGCGTCGACGGGCGACTCGCGCGCCAGCATGCGCCCGCACTGCAGCCGCGCCGAGTACACCATCTGCCCTGCGCACGCCATAATACACCTTATTGTAAGCGCACAACAGCTATACCGTCCCACGTGCACAATGAGTGACCTTTGCAAGGCGAAAGACAGCGGCGACCAGGTCGCCAGGTTATGGACCGGTTCTATTCGAGGCAGAGTACCGTTTATTTATTTATTTTAACTTTATTGCACAAAATGGTACAAAAGGCGAGCTTAATGCTAGCAGCATTCTCTACCAGTCAACCTTTAGATCATGCACAGAGCAGAAATGTGTGAGTGTATAAAGAGAACACAGTGTTAATAATAATATAATCAACCCAATTTCTATAATATACCTTTGACTCGAGAAGAAGACCTACCTATATAGAATTCTAGGTAAGATATATAAAATATCAAAAAAAAATATATTTTGATTCATACTTAAAAATCAAAAAATTCTGATTGTTGTGATTGTGGTGTTGCCGGTGGTTTGTGAACATACCTACTTATATGTATTGGCGAATTAATAAGATGAAAGGTAATTTTAATTTTTCTGTACTCGTAAATGTAATGCATGCACGCTTCGCTCACGCATACTGAATTTTATTTTATTAAATTAATCAATGTAACTCACTTTAAGTGAACCATAAACCATAAATTTGTATTTTTTAAGGAAATCCTTAATTGGCCTTAATAATTACCTATACTAATCAATGTGGGTAATCATTAGATTTATTAGAAATCAACAGCGTAGCCATTAGGCTAAATAAGTAAATATCCTGTTACCCTCGAACATGCTGTCCGCGCGGGCGAAGTAGACGTACTCGAAGATGCAGAAGGCCTGCTGCTTGCCGGCGGGGCGCTCCACCACGTCCACGGTGCGGATGCCGTGCCGCGACATCTCCACGACCTCGCCCGGGAGCACCTCGCGCACGTAGCGCGCGCCTGGGCCAACAAACACCCGATGTACATACGGGAGATACGTAATCTTCTGGGTAAATCTTAATCTTAACTAATATTATAAAGCTGAAGAGTTTGTTTGTTTGTTTGTTTGAACGCGCTAATCTCAGGAACTACTTGTCCGAATTGAAAAATTCTTTTTGTGTTGGATAGACCATTTATCAAGGAAGGCTTTAAGCTATATAACCTCACGCTACAACTATTAGAAGCCAAGAAATAATGGAAAATGTGAAAAAAAAACGGGGAAAAATTAACTATTCCACGCGGACGAAGTCGCGAGCACAGCTAGTTGGAGATATTTTGGGCCACACGTTGTGACATACGGAGCCCGAACGTGGACACTGACGGTACGTATGGTCCACAAGCTATTAGTCGTCTAATCCACAGGATGAGATGGGGCGGTCCTATTATAAACCCGGAAAACACACGGACAACATCTATAAGGGGAAGCGCAGACGACAGACTATCCGTGTCGCACTTTTTTGCAATTATATGCAGTAACGCACACGAAGCGCAAAAATCTGTCGCGGATATTTCACAGACTCAACGCACACGACGCACATCTTCAAATATTCTGTCGGCAGACCTAGACGCTCTTTTTAAATGTCTCAGACGCAGACCCTATCGCACAAAAAGTGTCCCGTCTGCGCTGCACCTAAGGCTCTGGCCTATTTATTTCACAAAGTTTCAAATCAATTGTCTTGTGGGTAAGAGTTAGCCTGAACTCACCGATTGACAGGAACCCGCACGACTCTGAAGACACGACCCAGCCCTCCGCTTTGTCCTCCATGCCGTTCTTGGAGCACCCGTTCATCAGGACTGTTCGAAATACAAACTGATTAGCAACTTAATATTATGTTGATTAAAATAAGATGCAATAAACTTGGTCAAGACACACTTGACCTATTTTTCACGGAGAAAATTATATATCGGTGGTACAGTTAGCTTCGGATACTTGTGAACACACTAACAAACAATACACGCATCATCATCAGCCTACAAACATCCCTAATTGTCATTGGGAAAGGCCTATGTCCAGCAGTGACATAGGCGATCATTACCGATGGTTTCCACTGAAAGCCAGCGTTATAGCAAAGGTTTGCTGTAACAATAGCTGTGACAACACAAATAGTAGACGCCATTTTGTGTCGCATTGTGCAGAGGTGCATTTTTCCTTTTATATTTTACTTACCAATAGTTGTATTTTACTTTTTTTATTTATTTGCCAAAAGTGTATTTTTTTGTCTTTTTTTTTTTATAGTAGCTTACATAACGGCTTCTTTACGCCTGATGGAAAGCGAAAGAGAAGCGTAAGTCACTGTGACAAGTGTTGGCAAGTAACTGGTCAGTTACCTGAACCTGCCAGTTGCCACTGCCATGCCGGCCCAATACCAACCCCCCACGAGCTCCGGAAACCCTGCTCACCGACAGGAACACGACCCGGAGGTCATTTGGCTGCGGTATTCTATAAGGTGGAGGTCCTTCCCCGGACGGGCAGCTCAATTCGAGCGAAGATTCGCTATGCCCTACCTCTCTTTCTTTGTGTTATGTAACTAAAGTATTTTCTATACTATTCCATTGATAATTGGGGATGAGAGGAATTTTGGATGATTTTATCCTGTGTAAATCCGAGTAATTTACGCGCTCACGTAATACCTAAGCCGACTGCATCTACCTTGTTAGATGTATTGGAAACCCCTTTTAGTAATTCATGATAAACAATTTAAGTCAATGTAAGTATTTTTATTACCCAATTATGATTCATGCAAAGATAGACATGAAATGACGTTTTTATTTAATAAAAAAACGAAATTTATCCATAAGAAATTCTGTTTACATGCAAGACCAATGGAAAACGAAAGAATGAAATTATGGCAAAAACTTATAATATTCATCGTTCATAGAGGGCCTGGCCCTTATGGGGACAAAGGCTTATTCCAGCCATTCTGGAGATGTCATAATGGCTTTTTTTATCTTATTTGTATGTATGTATGATAAATGAGTGTCATGCATTACCCGCGGCATGCTGCGCTGATGACTGTTTGTACTGATCTGAAAAGAGGAACCGATTAGCGTACACATTCATAGTAATATTACATTCATTACTCAGAAGAAATGTGATGAACTTATCGACTAAATGACCAATTATTATGTTTTGAGCCCCCATCGTCAGTGATTCCGCAATGATACATTAAAGATAAATACAAAATTATTATTTATTCGGGGAATATTGTTTATTTTCTTTTGGCTTATTATTATTGAGGCGAATGAAAAATTAAGAGGTTATTAACCTATTGGCATCTACAAATATAATTGGGCAATGTTTAAATAATTTGGCTTCAATTATATTGGATAGCCAGCAATTGCAAAGTATTATAAAAAACTAAATAACGGCTGCGACTTCTTGGTAGTATTTTTTTATATATGGCGATTGAAATTATAGGTGGGGTACTAAAAATAATGACATGGCGACTAATATAACAGTCGGATAGCAAATAATATTATTATGGCTACTGTAGACTTCCAACTAAAAAAACACTTTCTGGCTATAATTAACGAGCAGCTGTCATTTTAAATCGAATACTAAAATAAATATTTGGGAATACTTTTTTTATTTTTGGAAATCATAATATAATGAAAACGGCATCAGGCGTTTATACCTGTAAACATATATTGGGCTTTGTCTTAAGGTTAAAATTAACAACGCCGCCTTTGGAGGCAAAAATGATTCCAATAGGGCAAAAAAAAAGCGTGGACGCCCCGCCAAATCGAATAAAATTGAATTTTAATTTAATTTAATTTAATTGCCCTAATTATGTTAGAAACCTCAATATCATTTTCAAATACCTATCCATAGATACACCACACGTAAAGGTTTATTGAAAAAAAAAATTTTGAGTTTCAGTTTTATGTATAGGGAACCCCAAAAATTTTGGATTTTTTTTCTGATTTTATTTTAAAATCTTAATTACATCTACGTACCAAATTTCAATAATGTAGCTCTTATAGTTTCGGAATAAACTGGCTGTGACATACGGACAGACAAACAGACAGACATGACGAATCTATAAGGGTTCCGTTTTTGCCATTTTGGTTACGGAACCCTAAAAATAAGTCAAGAAATAAAACTTACAATATTTAAATTGCATGCCATTTTTTACTTTATTTGCAGCTTACATGTCACACCACATATTATGTTAATTAGATCTCAAACTTATTAAATACTACCTAAAATCATTTTAATAGATACCTCTACTTTACAATTTATGAATGCCTATTTTGTACTTTTTAGTTGCTTCCGAGTTTCCGCTTAACCATAAATTCAATTGCCAAAAGAAAAACTCGATGCCAGTTTAAATTAAACTAAAGCTTAAAATTACTTTTTAATGCTGCCAGTTTTTAAATAATAATGTACTCCACCGTTGCAGCCAACCTATTATATTTCCTATCCACTTTAATTATTTTTTAAACCTTAAATCAGATTTATTAGTCGCAGCGTTAAATACATGCCTTTTCTTTTTATTAATAGGCTATTATGGCTAAAAATTGTAATCAGTCCGTCTTTTAGCTTATCCAAAAATAAAAAACACGTATTTTTCCTTTTTTCATTCAAATAAACAATTGCAAAGATACAAGGCATCAAAAGTTAGTAATGGGAGTCTTTGACGTCACTCGCTCCCGTAAAAATGCGTCACCAAGTGACGTCACGCGTAATTTCAACGGGCTATAACTTTGTAATTTTTAGTCTAATTTACAAATAAAAAAGACGGACTTATTACAATTTTTAGCCTTAATAGCCTATTACTTATTAGAAAACTCACACGACTAGGCTGTTCTTACTTGTGCGACATGATTTATTTGCAAAAAAATTAGTAACTTTTGTCATAGTTCAAGCTTCGGCCTAATAATATGGGACATGATGCCGTAGTGTGGCAAGTTTTGGGTTATTTTTTTAATGTAATGCATTGCCCTAGGTGAGCGACATGACGCGACATGTACCGATGCGACGCGACGCGACGTAATGCTACCTTCATCGCACAAACTAACGCGACCTATAGGTCCCTATATCATGCAAGGACTACTTGATGTTTTCGCGTCCCACCGCCGAGTTTATCGGTAACCTAGGACAACGGGTAATAGATGCATTTAGTTAGGGATCCCGAAATTCTTGTTGCATCTACCACACTTCTAAGGATGAGTATGTACTCACAGGAGGAGCCAAGAGGTAGGATCTTGCCGAGGCAGAGCGGACGGTTGCCGTAAGGATCGCGCACCGCGTATATCTTGTCCTTCAGCATAATAACTAGGGAATAACTTAGAGGAGCCAGCCTGTAACACACAAAATTAATAAGTAATGCAACATACACACAAAACTCGATGGGAGTTCCAATAAACTTCAACAGATGGCGCTGATAAATAGTTTCATTTAATACATACAGTTCTAATCGTGCACATCTCAGCAATTCGTACTTATAGCAATTTACAACGGTTTTGGACACCAGGGCGAAATTTCCATCTTTCAATCGTAAATCTACATAACAAGTGAGGAAACATGACACTAGGGCACCCTTACCAATCTGCTGAGCACTTAGACCTCGTTTACTAAGACCCAGGGCGACTGTGTGTAGTGGTTCGTGTCGAATATCGTATCCTTAAACGAAAACAGCGCCATCTGTGGAAGTTTATTGGAACTACTGGCTAAGTTGCTATAGGCCACTTACCTCATAAGGTGGTTGATCCTGGCCGGCCAGTCAGGGCCGTCGGTCTCGCCCTCGGGCGGGTTGAGGCACAGCGCCTGTGTGATCAGCTCCGAGTCCGAGTGGGTGGACAGGCCCACGCCTCTGCCGAGTACCTGCCGAGGAGTCACTTTACAGCGGCAACACTAAGGCTAAGCATGAAGCTTTTTGTGGCAACATTACGCCAATAAGTAACAGCATAGGCATGAAACTTATTATGGCAGACCTTCTACTTACTTTAATATGATTAAATCTTATTGTGGCAACACTACGGCTAACCATAGCCTATACGTTGCCTAGACTGTAAAACTTAATAAAAAAAACCATTGACACGTCTTTACAGGTCACTGCATGCGCATCATGAAAAGTCTGCCTGTCTCTATTACGCGGTCTAGCTTAAAGTGTGAAGGGGACAGTTAAACGAGTAGTTTTACTATTGCTATTGTATAGTCGCATAAGTGACAGTACATACTTCGAATGTGGTAACTTTGGTTAGCTGATCTGTACGAGTCTATGATAGTTGTCAGATGTTCATCACAGCAGACGTACCATCTTCCGGAGGCTGCTGCAGTTGACCAGCTCGCCGTTGTGTGCGACCGCGAGCGCGCCGTGCGCCGTATGTACCACAAACGGCTGGCAGTTCACCTCCTCTGATGCTGCTGACGTCGAATACCTGATGGATGGACACCATTTAAGAGAGGTAGAGCATAGCGAATTTTCGCTCGAATTGAACCGCCGGGGAAGGACCTCCATACTGCAGCCAAATGACCTCTGGGTCGTGTTTCTGCCGGTGAGTAGGGCTTCCGGAGCTCGTAGGGGGTTGGTTGGGCCGACATGGCGGTGGCAAGTGACACGTAACTTACCCGTTGTCACAGCGACTTGGGCTTCTCTTTCGCTTTCCATCAGGCGTAGGGAAGCCCTTTTGTCGAGCTATTATAAAAAAAAAAGATATGGCTGTATTACTAACTCACCTAGTGTGTCCGATCCCGAGGTTCCCCTTGAGCTTCTTCATAGCCTCGTCGTTGAATATGTTGTTGATGAGCCCCATCCCCTTGTGCGCGTTGAACGTTCGCGCGCTCTTGCCCTCTGACGTCACTATACCTGCTGATTCTTGTCCTCTGAAACAAATACGTCATGACGTCACATTCATATAAAATAGCCATCATAACGCTATTTGCAAGGCTATTTTTATGAGCCTCCCGCAGAACCTAGCTCCTAAGCTAAGACACAACCTGAATGAGAATTAGCTCACGTTTCTAGACTTCTAATATCACCGAAAGGAAGGAAGGATATATGTCGAAAGGTCTCCTACATTCTGCTAAGGTTGGGTTGGGGTTGGTAGTTGGGTATAGTGAGGGGTAGTTGGGGTTGGTACAGTAATGGTCCAGGAGTGCCGGCCGCTTATCATCTGCGGCTGGCCAGGGCAGGCAGGGATGTGGCCGTATGCTTCGGCGCTACCCGTGTCCCTGCAACTTGCTGCCCACTGGCGACACAGGGGGGTTTAGTGGGTATGCCCTCCCATTTTGGGAGGTGTGAGTCCCACACACCATGCCGCCTCCCCCCGGAGGCGGCATGAAGGTGCCTAATGCATTCTCCTCTAGAAAAAAAAAATGGTACAGTGATGGTTATACCGCCACCAGTCGGTTGCCAGCGCCTCGTTTGTTATTCGGCAGGATGCACCACGGGCCGGTGAGGTTGGCTTGGAGCGAAATGATTATAGGCCGCTCCCTTACATCCCGTTACAAACGTTATTGAAGTACTTTTTATAAATTACCTGTGCTGTAAGGCCACAAGTCCCAGACATATAACCTGCGCCACGTCCACTTGCGTCGGCCAATCGCCGGTGCCAATCGCGCCGAACACGCCGCACTCGTGTGTTAAACCTGCAAGCAACAGTTATTAACCGACTTCAAAAAAAGGAGGTTCTCAATTCGACTGAATATTCAATTTTTTTGTTGAAATTTTGTTACCTATCTCCGACAAGTGTAATTTGGATAATACTTTTTTTTGTTCGAAAGGGTGTAAGTTCCTAGTTAGTCCCATCCCATTGTCATCATATTGAAGTCGCTTCGGTCGACAAGTGCTGGATGCGAGAAGCCCAGGATTATAAAATAAATAAGGATTATAAAATCCTATCCTACTTCCTATCCTACTAATATTATAAACGCGAAAGTTTGTTTGGATAGATGGATGGATGTTTGTTCCACTTTCACGCCAAAACTACTGAACGGATTTTAATGAAACTTTACAGGAATATAGTTTGTACATCAGATTAACACATAGGCTATGTTTTTATACGAATATTCAAGCGGGTAGAGCCGCGGGCAGCAGCTAGTAAATAAAATAAAATAGTTTATTTCATCAAATAGATACACTAGTAATACTTTTGCACGTCATACTTTTTTCCTACCAGCACTTCGACGATTGATCAAGGTGGCAAACATTGGGAGAGGCCTATGTCCAGCAGTGGACTGATATAGGCTGATGATAATGATGAAGATGGTTCTTTTTCGGGTTTTTGACGTGTCACCAACCCGCCTGTGCCGCCAAGCATAGTGATTAAGTTAAATCCCCCCAAATGATTTTTTTTATTGGGGGAGGCCTGTGTCATCATTCTGTCTCATCATCAACCCTAGGCAGCATTGGTCAGTGCCGACTAAAGACCAAGACGTCTCGGGTTCAAATGCCTGGTCCGGCCAAAAATTGCTTGAGGGTCAAAAAATACTCAGTAGCCAATCAGGACATTGGCGGTAATTTTTCCAAAACTTTGACCTAACTTTCCAAAGTTAGATCGTTATTTCATTAAGTTATCGACAACAATTAACATTACCGAGAACAATGAGGCAAATAAACACAATATTACGTGTTTTAATACAATTGTTATGAATTGATAATAAATGGATGGAACATTTAGCGTCTTATCTCCGCCAGGGTATTCACCTGACGCAAGTTTTATATTCGATTTGTTTGTCATCGTGATCATCGTGAGGTCTTTCACTCTCTTGAGAGGTTCCCCTTTCCTCCCTCTAGTTGAGCCGACCGAAACGACCCAGAGGGCCGTCAGCAGCAAAGGGGTGACTGCTTATATATCCCGATTCTAGACAAAAACATATCGTATCTGGATCAGCGCCATTTGGGCGGATTCGGACTAAGAGCTTTCGTTCTTTATCCAAAGGGAACACATATGGCAGTGGCGTAACTATGACAAACGGGCAAAATGCCACGGGCCGCCGACCTAAGAAGGCCTCAGCTATGAGGCCGTGAGGTTGATAAAGACCTGGCAATTTTTACTTGCAGGGCCCCTCCCTTCAAGAAATTTGCCGCGGGCCTCAGATTACGCAGTTACGCCGCTGGTATATGGTATCATATTCGGCGAAACAGTTGCTACTGTGCGGAAATGAGAATTAGTTCAGTTCCGATGACATTTGTGTCACTCTATCCCTCCCTCGTCTTCAATTCATCACTTAGAAATTGGTGGCGAAACACACTCCGCGAGACCAAGTCTCAGCACGGCCAGTTCCCATAAACTTCAACAGATGGCGCTATTTACCTGATTCCACTGCTCCCCTGCCATACCGCTTGCTCCGCGTCACCTCCGGCTGTGTCGTGCTGCACTGGCAGCTGTCCCCACCACCCAGCCTCGCCTGGCACTCGCCCACTCGCTCGTCGCATGGAGTTGGCCCTTTGGGACCGTCCATGATTTATCTGAAATAAAGAAATCGGCCAATTACTTTTTGAACCAATCGGGCAAGAGCAAGTGCCTTAAAATTGAGTTGATTTTACCCGAACACACAAACATATAGGTAGTGCTAATTTAATAAAAGCTTGTTGCCTGATAGGGAATAAATAGATCTAGAGAGGCAGGGCATAGCAAATCTTCGCTCGAATTGAGCCGCCCGTCCGGGGAAGGACCTCTGCCCTATACAATACCGCAGGCAACTGACCTCAGAGTCGTGTAAGCAGAGTTTCCGGAGTTCGTGAGGGTTAGGGTTTAGGCAACTGACAGGTAACTAACAAGTTACTTGCCTTTTGCCACAGCGATTTGTTCTTCTCTTTCGCTATCTATCAGGCGTAGAGAAGCCGAGCTACTAAAAAAAATATTTACAGTTGGAAGTCAAAGATTTTTTTCATAAATAACCGAGTATAAAATCTAGCTAGCTTAGAAATTCTCTATAAAACAGCTAAAATTGGATTGGATTTGGATTTAGACGCTAACGAGATCTACAACAATACTGACGCTAGAGCAGCAGCAGTAGGTACTTTTATTCAAAAGACCTAAGTCATGATGCCTAAATTGAAACCTAAAAAGCACACCTAGGGACTTCCCCTCAGCAAACTAGAGTATATTGAAGCTAAGCTAAACGACAAAGTAATTCAAAATCGCTATCACATCATTCCTGAAAATAGTACTGTGTTTACAAAGTACCTCTTTGTAACGGTTTCTTCGAAAATGTTTTTTAAATAAGCTTTATCACCAAATTACTACTACAGGATGAGACTACACACCTTAGGTTTCCTGTAGACTGTTTAGAAATTTACTACCGAAGTTTTGGGTTGTTATTACAAATTATTCTACTCGAATTTTAATACCCCATCACGCTAGTTCCGGATCATACGCACAAAAGTTTTATGGACAACGAAGTGTAGAGCTACTTCTAAAGTTGAGGCGACGCTAAAATTTCGGAGTTCTTTGATGTTATTCCTAGACCCCGTCACGATATCCGACCTAAGCTTCCAATTTTGGTACGTTAATAAGTTACAGAAACTGTCAACTGTTCGCTATGCGAAAGAAAATTCTGATTAAAAAATAAACTCACTCAATAACAGAACACTTTCGACCATAAACAATAAGGTAAATGACCAAGTGACTTATCTCGTAAGACTGTAAGTTAAGTAGGACACGAACTAACTTGCCCCGACCGCGCCTTAACTTTATAAACCCTACGCAAACGAGAACTTTTTAATGCCAATAACATTACAATTGCCTGATAATGGAACAAAACATGCGCTAGATTACATTCCTAATAACATCAATGATTTAAAATGAGACATGCGTCTCATTTTCGAAGATCGAAGATGTTCGTTTATGCAAACGAACATCTTCGACTTTATTCCTAAAGACGTAATAACCATTTGACGAATACAGAGACATAATTGGTTCACTTACGTCAAGGGAATTTAACAACAAAATTATTATTTGATTAGGACATCGATACCCGCGTCACTGATGAGATAAGTTTCTGGAATGGAGATAAATTTGTGCGAATAGTTATTGTTACTACGCACCAAAATCACGTTTTAATCTAAATGAAGCGAAGATTTAATGCGAGAAAATAAATTTGCACGTGTTAGGTCTGTTAGGTGATATAAGGCAGCGGCCTATCAACTTTTCGTTCCAAGCCAACCTCACCTGCCCGCGGTGCATCCTGCCGAATAACAAACGAGGCGCTGGAAACCGACTGGAGGCGGTATAACCATCACAATTGAAGGCGTAGGTAAATACCACAGACTGGTAACGGGCAGCAGCGTCACTGGAGCGAGAAGCTACGCCCTGCGATCGCCAACCCGTATGCCCAGCGTGGCCATTATGAGTATGTCCTCCAGATGGCAAACAACTGGAGAGGCCTTTATCCAGCAGTGGACTGCGATAGGGTGATTGGTGATGTTTTAGGTCGGCGTTTCTCTATGAGATCGAATACGGAATGAGGCGATCCGACAGGGAACTAACGTCATCGACATAGCTATCAAAGAGCTCCATTCTCACAGTAGGCAGCGGCTTGGCTGTGCCCCCGGCATTGCTAATGTCAATGGGCGGCTGTTACCATACATTCCGCTTGCTTGTCTGCCAACAACAGCAATAAAAAACTAAAATAGTCATTATGTTCATTAAATTTTTAGATCGCGACATGTATTATTTAATTCTAATCATGTCTCAAGAAATCATTATTGTGTTATTCAGATATTAGAATTACCTATACTTCATAACTACATTTCCGTTTACTATACATGTATGTATGAATACTATATTTAATTGGAATAAAGAGTCTATCTTCAGATAGGTACGAAAGACATAATTCAACAATACGTTTAGTAAACAATGACCATCTATTGAATCAGGCCGGGTACTGTTGGGTACATACAAAACGGCATCACGCCACAATTAACGATCGTTATCTTAATTGAGATACGTTACAGGCAGAGCACTTGTAGTACATAGATTCGAAATTCTGCAGTATTCATTTTGGAGTTTGCTGTCTTCCGCCTCAAATTAGGTAAGCTAGCTTTTACCCGCGGCTTCGCTCGCGTTAAATTCGTAGTGAGTGCTCCATACATCCATCCCTTCAACTATCTCCACTTAAATAATCACGTCAATCCGTCGCTCCGTTTTGCCGTGATAGAAAGACAAACAGACAGACTTTCCCATTTATAATATTTATGGAAAGTATGGATGTAGGTATATACTATGATGATGATGATACTACCAAATATAATATCAGAAAAAAACACAGACTGCAGCTGGCTTCTGGCTTAATCGGGATGAGACGGGATGGATTTAGAATGGAACTACTCCATCTAGAGAGGGTGTCGAAGAAGACGACAAAGGAAAACCAAGAAACGGGTAGTAGTCTTTTCCTGGGTATTAATAAAACCTATTGCGATGACCAACCCGGTTGCCAAGAGTGGTGGCTAAGGGTAATCCCCCTAAATAACAATAGTCATTGCGTCTCTACCCAAAGGTTGTCTGGAAGAGATCGCTGAAAGCGATAAAGCCATATTGTACCTCGTTTTTTTTCTTTGTATCTAGTTTTAGATAAACTGTTTGGTGTGCAATAAATAATATCTATCTATCTATTACTGGAGGAAAATGTCCAGCACAAGATTGCAGGCTGCTGGATGCTGATGATGTAAAAATGTCCCTATGAACTACTAAAACTACAGTCGATTTCCGATGGAGTAAATCAAGGACACGAAAGAAAAACAAAGATCTATGTCTTCCTAGAGTTTTACAACTGTTTATATCGGGCTTCTGTGATATTGGAAATAGAGCGTCAACCAATCATACAGACCGGCAAGACGGTGGCAACGGACGAGTGATTGGTTTGGTTACTTGTCAGTTGCCGCAGACCACTGGTACTTGTACTATAAAACCACATTGAGCAATTACGAGTATAGTCGCATCACATTGCATATGTACCTTATGCAGTTGTATGAATAATATAGAGACTAACCATATCTACTATACGTATTGAAGTATTGAAGGGAAACCAGAGATCAGCGATACTACGATAATTCCTTATACTTTACAAAAAAAAAAACACAAATAAAGGAAAGCATTTAGTGGAACAAAACAAAATCATGACGTATTCCAGCTGGATGACTGTCGAGTCAACAAAAAACAAAAACATAACGGGGTGGGTCGAGTTCAACCGAACGCACCCACAACACAACTGACGAAACGTTCACACAAAATTGACAAACAAATATTTTGAACGGACGATAGCGATCGGAGCAACATCGGCGCGTTGTGGCGTCAGCAACAGACCGCGGGGGTTCACTTATCAGCTGACACCGGCGTACATTTCCACTAGGGGGTCGGCATAAACAAGCAAAGATAATGAGAGACTAATGGAAAATCGAACACATTTATTGTAATCTGTGCAAGATTATTTGTGGCTATTTTCAACTCGATACTGATTTAGTGTTCGGATTGCGTTGAATGTAACCGATCTAAATGCGTTTGTTGGGTTATTTTCGTTGTGCAATGAAATAATATTTCTGAAGTCAATCTTTATGGAAGTCTTCTGGCTGATCAGCCAGCTAGGTACGCAGTTAGCTAGATATGACAAGAGATGAGTTAGGCATAAGATCTTACGGTGTAGCCACGTGTTTCGGAAACTGACGCAGATTTCAGGGAAACTTCGTGATCTAGTTTCTATGCTGCTGAAGAAAAACCAAGCAACAATTGTGAGGCTACCGGAATTCGAATGCGATTGCGACCACAAGACAACCGTGTCTGTCAAATGTCGGTTTTTGCTGTTTGAGCTGAGCACGTTCCATCGCAGACTACGATATCGCTTGCCATCAGGCGAATAGCAGTCAAGCGTAAACCCATTAAAATATAAAAATTGTGATAGATACACAGAAAGTAAGATTCAGGAGATGAATTATGGTAATCAAAATATGTATTGCATTTTTACATGAGGAGTTTCAGGTGAAATAATTTATCCTATGTGCAGAGGTAAGCAATGGGTTACATACAATTGATAATACTTAAGAGATATACGCAAAAAACGCAAATTTGTGACATTTGACCTCGAATGAAAAACAACGCACAAGCGGGATCGATGGGGACTTTTGACATATAATTTGTAATGAAGGCCTGGAATTTCATTTTTGGATTTCCTGACCTTTAATTGCCAGGCCTGCACAATAATCCAGCTTGTTGGGAATTAATGCAAACTGGAATCATAATTTAGTCTATTTTGACTGGACATGATGTATAAGTTTAGTAGGAATTGAGGTTGCATTCAGTTGGAGCCGTTATGAGGGGGCGAGTTAGTCGCCGCATAAACAAACGCGCAATGTCGCAACAACTTGATGTATAAGAGTTGAAATTTTGCATACCTTTTATGCTGCGCTTGTGGACAATTTTCCAACCTAACAATATGGAGTAAATCGTAACTTCATCGACATAGACCACCGGATTAGCAAACTGAAGTGGCAGTGGGCTGGCCTGACAAGGTGTCCTTCAAGCTGGAATCCTCATCTCTGAAACCTGCATGAAAACGAATTTTGACTATGCCAAAAAATAGTCATGAAATAGTCATAAATAGTCGCCAAGTAAAAAAAATAGTCGCATTATAGTTTCGGAGTTATAGCTATAGGTTAGTGAGGATTCTGGCTTGACGTTCAAGCTGTAATCCTCACCTCTGATGCAAGCAAACGGCAAAGTCTATCGAATTGGTTTATGTTCCAAAAAATAGTCATGAAATAGTCGCAACGGCATACCAAATTTCAGAATTAGTCGTTAAGAGATTCCAGAGATATAAGGGTAGGTTGGTGAGGATTCTAGCTTGAACATTTGAAAACTTCAAATATCTCCGAAACGGCTACGATTTTCGATTTGAGTTTTTGCCAAAAAATAGTCATGAAATAGTCGTCTCCAACGGAAATAAATTTGAGCTGATTTAATTTGAAATTAAAAAGTGTTAATTTTTCCCTACATTTCTATGGAGGTACAGTCGTGTACAAAATGTTTACTTCATTTTATACTATTGTAAAATATTTCGCTTGAACTATAATATTTCGTCAAATTAGGTGTTTTCCAAGACTAGTGACTAGACCGAGTGCTATTATGATTAAACAAATAAAAACAAACATTTATAATTTTTGTAGCTACATACACTCCACATTCATACCTACATCGCGCGCACACATTTCATGTTCTTCGGTCAGTTCGATTAATAGGTAATTAATAAAAATTTAATGTAAAATGTAGATGGACAGATGATACCATCACCTACCATAGGTGTATACCTACTTACACAAATTTTAACGATTTTTCACTATAGCGTTGTGGCGTCCGTCACTTTCATTTTTTAATTTTATTCATAGGTTGATATTTATTTACAATAATAGTAATATGTAAAGTGTATGTGTTCAAAAGTAATTAATAATAATAATCTTTATTTCCAAATTGTTACAAGAGAACCTTATTTCTACCGGCCTCTGCACTAAGCTCATAGCTTGTATCGCAGGTGCCAAATTGCGTTGACAGTTTATTTAGGTCTAGGGACGCATGACTCGAAACGGATAAAAATTATCATTTCAAACAAAATAATGGTTGTTAATAAAATAAAATGAAAAAATGAAACAAAAAAAAAACATGAAGTAAAAAAAGGAACTTGAGGGATGAGTATCTATGAGTGATAAGTGACTATAGTGTGTGTGGTGTGTTTGAATAATATGTGTGTGTATGTGTGAATGAGTGTGTGTATGTGTGTGTGTGCATGTGTGTGAGGATCAGAGGTTTAGTTTGGCAACAGGTTTTCTGTATCAAGATAATCTAGATTCATTAACCAGGACTCTAGGACATGTTTTAATTGATGAGTTGTGTAACTATTGATTTTGAGTTTGTAATTGATTATATTGTATAAGCGAGGCAAAAGAAAAAATGGATGACGTTTTGCAAAAGTAGTGCGAGATGTAGGGACCGGAATTTTATATACTCTACGGGCAGTGCGGTGCTCGTGATCGGCAGAAGACAAGGACTCTCGATGCATGGATATGACTCCTCTTAGCACAAAGAGTTGCCTAACTCGAAGAACCTTGCAGTCTCTGTATAAGTAGTCTGTTCTGTACCTGTAAGGTTTACAAAGCATGACCTTGAGAACAGACCTTTGGGCTCTTTCAAGTTCAATGAAGATAGACTTGGCTGCACCACCCCAAACGTTTATGCAATAAATGAGGATACATTGGCATAAGGCTTTGTAAACTAATATTAACGTATTTTTAGATGCGCAATGTCTTAGAGACTTCATCACATATATAGTTTTTCGTACTCTGGCTGCTAGATTTGCAATATGGTGTTTGAATGACAGGTTTTCATCGATTGTTATTCCCAAATATTTTACGTTATCAGTCCGGGCTATTAGTTGACAGCTACATGTTGGAGATGGCTGAGTACATGAATGCAGTTTGAGACAAGCTGTAAGGAGTGGCTGAGATGCGCGAGTTTTGTGGAAGGCTATATATTTAGTTTTAGATATGTTAAGGGACAGTAGGTTCTTGGTAAGCCAGTCGGTTATCCTTTGCATGCCCTGTTCTGCTGATTGATAGGTTTTATTCCAGTTGGGGCCTTGAAAAAGTATAACTGTGTCATCTGCAAAACATATGATATCCTCATTTTCACTTGGATTGTTAAGTATCCCGCTAATATATGCCAGAAATAGTGTAGGACCGAGGATACTCCCTTGTGGTACCCCAAAGTCTACTGGAAGTTTTACACTTATGTCTGAACCCACCCGAACGCACTGACTACGACCGAACAGATAACTATGGAACCAATCCAAGGTAACACCTCTGACACCGATGCCATTAAGTTTCTGAATGAGAATAGGTATGGACACGGTGTCAAAAGCCTTAGCCAAATCAATAAACACTCCAATACAACATTTATTTTGGTCCAGAGCAGTTGATACAATATTAGAAAGTAAAGTAGTCGCGTCTTCTGTAGATTTCCCACGTCTAAATCCAAATTGTCTATCAGGGATTAGATTGTTACTTTCAAGAAACTTAACAAGCCTGTTATTAACTACCCTCTCCAGTAACTTAGAAAAAACTGTAAGGAGAGAAATAGGTCTATAGTTACTTATAGATCCTTTATGCCCGTTTTTGTAAATAGGTATAACAATTGCAGTTTTCCAAATTTCAGGGAAAATACCAGACGACAGACTAAGATTAAAAATGTGGGTCAGAGGCTCAACTATTAAATTCTTTATTTGCTTAACTAGGGTTGGGGAGCATTTGTCGATTCCAGGTGAACTATCTGAGTTCAGGTCACAAATCATTTTATTCACTTCGTCATAGTCTGTAGGGGATAAAAAGAAGGAGTTTGCTGGAGAAGGATTAGTATTAATCGAGGCTGCAAGTATATCTTGTGTGGTGGAAAGCATTTCAAGGGATTTTCGCGCAAGAGTTTTCCCCACGTTCACGAAGTATTCATTGCAATGGTTAAGAGAGGAGATGTTGTCGTCCTTAATTGATAACAGGTCCACAGGTAGGTTTTGTGTTTTATTTAAGTGGCAAATGTCTTTAATGGAACGCCATAATTTTTTAGGGTTATTTTTGTTATTTACGAGCAGCTGGTTTTCATAGTCGGTCTTCAGCCTATGAAGAAGCGCATTGAGGAAGTTTCTATATCTTTTGTATGTCAAAACAATAACGTCGTTAAGGGGATTTTGTCTGGCTTGAAGATGAAGCCTATCTCTATGTCTTTGGCATCTAATTAGTCCAGGTGTGATCCACGGTTTTAGAATCAGTTTAGACCGGCTAGTTGTAACGATTTTTGTATTATCGTTAATTGCTTTATCTATTAAATCAGTAAATTTAATTGATGCTTCGTTGACGTCGAGACAATTAGTAATTTGCGACCAGTCTACATTACTTAGATTTTCAGCAACTGCATCATTATTTATTTTGAGTCGGGATCTTTTTATGTTGGGTTTAATTTTCTGTACTGATAGAGCAACTATGCATAGGTAGTGGTCAGTAATATCTGAGGCGCATATTAATCCCACGGCATGACGTGGATTCTTAATGAATACGTGGTCGATACAAGCGTTTCCTCTTGTAGGTCGTGTGATGGCTGGAAGGAGTTGATGTTCGGCAAGTAGAGAACTATAGTCTAGACATTGTTCTTTGAGAGGTAACGTACAAAGATCGAGATTTATATCACCAGCTAGAATTATATTTCTTTTACCCTTTGCGTTGGTCAAAACGTTGTCTAGTGATGTCAAGAAGTTGTTAATATTCGTGAAAGAGGGAGACCGATACATTGCTAGTACTAGCATTTGTGGGCCAAAGTTTAATTCGAGACAATTACAATCTTCACATGATGACTCTTTAACAACCACGTTCCAGGAATCCTTCACGTAAGCCACTACACCGCCGCTCTTATTGATATATTTTTGTGTGTTAAATGAGTTGTAACCGGAAATTTGGGGTATTAGAGTGGACTCTTTCAGCCAGCATTCTGTCAAGACGATCAGGTCAAATGCTATTTTAGAGCGATGAAGAGACACCATGAAGGCGTTAAAGTTTTGTTGTATACTCCTTATATTGAAAGTAATTGACTTAAAGTTCCGTTCAGGAGAAGTCAGAAAACCATAACAGGCATCAATATTTCCGAGTGAATGACAATCTATCGCAAGTGTTTCGTCTATATCTTCTGTAAAATGTGCCATTTTAGTTTTATTTTCCTTTTTCTATGTGTAAAGTAAAAGTAATTGACGGAATTACCAGAGTACGATAGAATGCATTCAATCGGAGCCAGCCTATTATATAAAACTAAACCTGTGTTTGTGTATGTGTATATGTGTGTTTGTGTATGTGTATAATATGCGAGTGTGAGATTTAAGTGATGTGTGTGTGTGAGTGAAGTTTTGTGTGGGAAGTTAAATTGTAGATAACAAATTAATAACAGAATAGCACTAAAGTAATGAGATCCAATGAGGGAATTTAAAATCAATAGTAATACTAAAATAAAATTAGAAAATAACTTAAAGTATGTGTTTCTACTCTGCCTCGGTTCCGAAATTCTGGAAAGGTCCAACCTTTTCATCCAAATCGGACTGCTGAGAGATGCGCATTGCTGGTTTGCCGTCCGCTTTTCTGACAAAAATTGCCCCATTCCGTAGCCAGCAGTACTGAAATCCGTGTTCTTTTGTCCGATTCCTGGCTTGACGAAATAACTGCCGGTTTTCTTTCGTCAGACGCTCATTAATAAACAATGGCATAGGTGGTCCTGTCGTTAAATCTTTGGACGTAAGGTTCCGTCGAGACTTGGAGGCTTTAAGGATCTCATCAGCTTTGCGTCGTCGCAGTGTTCTTAAAATAATTGGTCGTGGCATTTTCTCGGTAGAGGAAGATGTTGTTATCTGGGTGTTGTTGCGTTTAGGTCCCACTCGGAAAATATCGTCGATATCGTTTTCCGAGATCTGCACCCCAACCTTTTCTGATGCTGATATAATGATTTGTTGCAGGTCTTCATTGTTTACTTCTGGAATCCCCAGAAACTCCAGGTCGTTTCTGAGGTTATCTTGGGCTTGAACCGCCAGTTGTTGCTTTAAGTATGATACCTCAGATTTCAGGTTCACAATCTCTAGCTCTGCACTTTTCAGTTTCTTTGAGTGCTCAAGGACTGTTTCTGTTAGGTTTTTAGAGATCGAGGACATTTCGTTTCTTATCTCAGCATTTTGCTGTTTTACTTCCCCTATTTCTTGGCGAAGTTGGCGCATTTCTGATATTAGAGCAGTCAGGTCAGGGTTGGACGGGGAGTCTTCCTTTGAAGACCTAGTTTTGGGGCCTTGCTGTCTGCTTCCTCGGGAAAGGGTAATGTTCTCGCTGTATGACGACGACGATGGATGCACACGAGTCGATGTGTTGTCACTCTTGGGCAACGAACACACACATGAGGGACACAGCCAATCGTCCTTGTATGCTTGAGTGAAGTGTGCAAATTTTTCTTTAGTGATTTTAAGACATTTAAGGTCATAGCTATTTTTGCATTTAACACAAACCATATAGTTCAGATCTAGTATAGTTTTAGAACAACCAGAGCAGTTAGTGTCCATCTTGTTAAGTTTTATAGCACAAAAAACAAAACAAAAAAATAAAAAAACAACAAATGTTCCTGTAGATTTGAACCAACAACTTCTTGTGTTCGGATCGTATAGTTCTGCCACTACACTGTGAAGGCGTTGACTGAGCGGATGAATTTACAAGTTATAAGCTTCGTTTGCTTAACAATAATTTGGACGGGGGTATTATTATACAGTTATTTTCAAGGTCAGTGGCACACAGTACACTTCGACGTCTCACGTAAATAATAATAATGGCCGACTACTTTGGCGTCGGGTAAATTGTTTGCACTCCGAGTTGAAAATGAAGTTATGCGGTGATTTCCAATAACTTTTCACTGATTTTACGACTGAATATAAGTGTTTGTGTATTAATCAAACTTTTAAATAAGTAAAGCACATCACTTGCGCGATTTTTTATTTATTATAGATTTTAAAACGACGAGCGAGGTGTAGCGTGATGTTAACCGCTCGAGCGGCGTCCGCGAATGATGAATTAATATGATGATTCAAATAATTTAGACACAAATTTCAATAACATGTATCATTTATTAATATCAACGAACAAACACAAAATAGTCACGCACTAGATTCATGTCAGTAGATAACGCATTAGTGAAAGTACGGGCCGAGCCTATTGTTTGGGTGTCGGGCGGAGTTCGCAACCGAATAATAGGTATGCCGTTCGGGCATTTCCATGCTAGCTTCGGGAGCGCTCGGCCTCATAGTCTCCGTCCTTTATGGTGCCCCCGCACTGCCGTTAGATAATATTTGTAAACATTTTCTAGCATACATTTATATTTTATTTTATTTACTCTATATTATGTATGTATCTATTAAGTTATTTAATATTTTAATCCCTGTTTAATCCTATCCCACTTTGCAACACTCTACCTACATACATCTGTTTAGCCCAATAGTTGACCGGTAGAGAATGCCTACACGGCATTCGATCCGCCTTTTGTGCACTATTTCTATTGTGCAATAAAGATTAAATAAAAAAAATATTTACTAACAGATGTTGTCAATTGTTACATTTTGTTAGGAAGTGTCACATGTTATAAGTGCCCGTACACTGATGAAAAATGTTTACTAACATTTAAATCTGGCATTTGCTTACTTGGTTTTGCGTTCTGAGGGAGTGTCTATACAAAAATGGAAGAAGAATTGCCCATTAGAATAGCTTTTAGTTTTGTTTACAAAAGAAGAAGCGATCTTATTGGATGCGCCAAACAAAATATAACACTTATTTTATTTTGTTACTAGCTGTGCCAGCGGCGTCCGCACGCGTGGATATGGGGTTTCAAAAATAACCGACTTCCACAAAATGGTACCCAGATTTTAAGTTAGACCTCTAGAGGTTGTTGGATTGCTAGCAATACATTGGTGAAACCGCATTTAATTCCAAGCAGTAGTTTTCGCGTGAGGCGCGATCAAACATACAGATAAAAATTTCTCCCGTTTCCCCAACACTTCCCGCCATTGCTCTGCTCCTATTAATTGTAGCGTGATGAAAGTATACCATAACCTGCCCAGGAATATGAAGAATAATCGTACCAAGTTTCGTTAAAATCCGTCTAGTAGTTTTTTTTCTATAACGAACATACAGACAGACAGACAACAATTTTACTGATTGCATTTTTGGCATCAATATCGATCACTAATGACTCCCTTATAGTTATTTTGAAAATATATTTAATGTACAGAATTGACTTCTCTACATATTTATTATAAGTATGGATAGAAGATAACTTGTTATAAAATGTTTACTCAGTTACGAAACATTTTCTAACATGAAATAATTTTTAACACAATGACATGTGATTAAATGTCTGCTAACGTTGCTAAACATTTTCTAACGGCGCGGCAGTGTGGGAGCACCATTAGTGTCTTCCCACAATCATCGGCGCGGACATTTCATTGACTTGAGTATTTTGCTTGACAGTCACGCCATCTAGTAAGTGTTGTGGAACTAGCTCTAACCATTTTAAAAACGCATTGCTGTGATATTAACATTAAAGGTATTGCTGTGATATTATGTGAAATATATGTAAAGATCAATAATTAAAGCTCATAGTTATTCTTTTTGCTGGGTGGGAACAGGTCGGTAATTGTGTATTATATGTACTGATTTCAGATTTAAACAAGTTTTGTACTAATATGCAAACTTTATATTATAATAAATAAAAATAGCTACATAAAAATGTTTGTTTTTTTTTGTTTAATCATAACAGCTGCCATGGAAAATACCTAATTGAACGAAATATTATATTTTAAGCAGAACATTTCACAATAATATCAAATGAAGTAAAACATTTTGTATACAACTGTACCTCCAAAATTGTAGGGAAAATTATAACTTTTTATTTTCTAATTAAATCAGCTCAAATTTATTTCCGTTGGAGACGACTATTTCACGACTATTTTTTGGCAAAAACTCAAATCGAAAATCGTAGCCGTTTCGGAGATATTTGAAGTTTTCAAATGTTCAAGCTAGAATCCTCACCAACCTACCCTTATATCTCTGGAATCTCTTAACGACTTATTCTGAAATTTGGTATGCCGTTGCGACTATTTCATGACTATTTTTTGGAACATAAACCAATTCGATAGACTTTGCCGTTTCCTTGCATCAGAGGTGAGGATTACAGCTTGAACGTCAAGCTAGAATCCTCACCAACCTATAGCTATAACTCCGAAACTATAATGCGACTATTTTTTTTACTTGGCGACTATTTATGACTATTTCATGACTATTTTTTGGCATAGTCAAAATTCGTTTTCATGCAGGTTTCAGAGATGAGGATTCCAGCTTGAAGGACACCTGACAAGTGGGGGTCGACAACCTAAGATCGATCAAACCAGCCAACAACTGAAGAGGCTTATGTTCAGCAGTGGACTGCGATAGATTGATGATGATGATGATGATGACTAACTCTGACACTTAGGCTTCGTTTAAGGAGACGCGTCACGGATTCGTTGTGCGTCTAATCTCCCTCTGGTTGTGTCGAACTATTGTGCCGTGGGATAATGAGAAATAATGAAGTGTACTCCTGTGTTTGCTCGCACTGTATGGACTTTAATATCTCCTGCTAACTTAGTTCGGCTCAGAGAGAGGTCGGCCCATTGGGGATTGGGCGCTGTGTCTCAAAATTCGGTCAGAAGACTACTTAGGTATAAGTATGATAATATGGAGTTAATGGACTCATCCAAACTTGTAATTTGGCCTTACGCGGTACTCGGGTCAAATTTTAGTCTATCGTTGGCAAGCCAAAATCAAAAAATAGTTAAATAGGCTATTACTTACGCACAAAAATATCACCTGTTGTGCGTTTCACAGCGAAACACGTGCTTTCCATCACCTAGTAAAGATACTGTTACGAAATACGATATCAGATTATGACTTAAATTTCACGTGGTGTAACAATGAGCAAAACTAACAACAACTTAATGATGCAACCCATCGATCTGATCTATCGACTCATGTCATTTCATGTTATGTAAACGTGGGTTACTTGTTACGTACCTATAAGTACTTACAGGTATACATCCATGTATAACCATGTATTTTATGTCCCCTGCAAATATTACCTCATTGTTATTATTGTACTTTTTTATGTCTCTTATTCGATCTCATTACTTTAACTTTTGCCTACTAGTAGAAAAAATTGTTAATATTAAACACACACACAAAAACACACTCACACCTACACAACAACAAAACTTCACACTTACATATACACTCACACACTCACACAAAGGTTTGGTTTTATACGTTTTGCTTCCGACTGAATACACTCTATCGTACTCTGGAAAGTTAGAATATTATTTTTACATTAAGCATAATAAAAGAAAACAATAAAAATGACTCAATTCACACAAGATATAGATGAAACACTTTCGATAGACTGTCATTCACTCGGAAGTATTGATGCATGTTATGGTTTTCTGACGCCTGAACATAATTTTAAGTCACTTACCTTCAATATAAGGAGTATTCAACAAAACTTCAACGCCTTTTTGGTAACGCTCAATCGTACAAAAATAATATTTGACATTATCATCTTGACAGAGTGCTGGCTAAAGGAAGATTCGTTGATTCCTCAACTTCCAGGCTATAATTCATTTCAAACTCATAAATTCATCAATAAGAGTGGCGGTGTAGTTGCCTACGTAAAAGAATCCTGGAATGTGGTTGTTAACGAGTCATCTTGTGAAGACTGTAACGGTTTGGAGTTAAATTTTGGCCCACACTTATTTTTCCTAGCACTATATCGGTCTCCCTCTTTCACTAATATTAACAACTTTATACTATCATTAAACAAAGTCTTGACCAACGCTCAGAATAAAAGAAATATTATCCTTGCTGGCGACTTAAATCTTGATTTATGTACCATACCTCTTAAAGAACAATGCATTGACTACACTTCTTTGCTTACTGAGCATCAACTTCTGCCCGCAATAACTAGACCAACGAGAGGAAATGCCTGTATAGACCATATATTTGTAAAAAATCCAAGACAAGCTGTGGGCTTAATATGTGCCTCTGACATTACTGACCACTATATCTGCATAGCAGGCCTATCAGTTCAAAAAATTAAGCCAGATTTAAAAAGATCACGACTAAAGATAAATAGTGACGCAGTTGTGGAAAATCTGAGCTCTGTCGACTGGACCCCTGTTACTACCTGTCTCGACGTAAATGAAGCAACATCTAAGTTTTCCAGTTTAATAGAAAAGGCAATTAAGGACAACACAAAAATTATAACAACCAGTCGATCCAAAGTAATCTTAAAACCATGGATCACACCTGGTCTTATTAAGTGCCAGCGACATAGAGATCGTTTACATCTTCAAGCTAGGAAGAATCCCTCAAATGATGTACATAATTACTTTGTCTTATAAAAGATATAGAAATTTCCTAAACTCACTTCTCCATAAACTGAAAACTGACTATGAAAATCAAACGTTAATGAATAACAAAGACAATCCCAAGAAGTTGTGGCGTTCTATTAAGGACATTTGCCACCTGAATAAGTCACAGATACCACCAAGTGATCTGCTTTCAATTAAAGCCGACAATATTTCCTCTCTTACACACTGCAACAATTACTTCGTAAACGTCGGTAAAAATCTCGCACAAAAATCCTTAGAAAAGCTCGCTACCACACAGGACGCACTCGCAGCTTCAGTTAAAGCCACGACTTCACCCCTGAACTCCTTTTTTTTAAGCCCAACGGACTGCGACGAAGTTAACAAGCTCATTTGTGATCTAAATCCGGATAGTTCCCCTGGAATAGATAAATGCTCTCCATTCCTAATTAAGCAAATTAAAAATTCAATAGTCGAGCCTCTAACCCATATTTTTAACCTAAGCCTATCATCCGGTATCTTCCCTGAAACCTGGAAAACCGCGGTTGTTATTCCCATTTTCAAAAACGGGGACAAAGGGTCCCCCAGTAATTATAGACCTATTTCCCTGCTTACAGTCTTTTCTAAGCTACTGGAGAAGTTAGCTAATAAAAGACTAGTATCATTCTTAGAAAAAAATAACCTAATCCCGGATAGACAATATGGATTTAGACGCGGAAAATCCACGGAGGACGCAACAACTTTACTCTCTAATATAGTGTCAACCTCTCTGGATCAAAATAAAAGCTGCATCGGAGTCTTTATTGATTTGGCAAAGGCTTTTGACACTGTGTCCGTACCCATTCTCACTCAAAAACTTAATAGCATCGGCATCAGAGGTCTTTCCTTGGATTGGTTCCGCAGTTACCTGTCCGGGCGTAGTCAATGTGTTCGGGTGGGTGCGGACCTTAGTGAAAAGCTGCCAGTGGAATTTGGTGTGCCACAAGGCAGTATCCTGGGCCCGACACTATTTCTCGTTTATATTAGCGGCATCCTAGAAAACCAAAGTGAAAACCAGGATATTATATGCTTTGCAGACGATACGGTGCTACTCTTTCAGGGACTAAATTGGGATGAGACCTACCAAGCAGCACAGAAAGGCATGCTCCAGATAACGGACTGGCTTACTAAAAATCTCCTAACCCTAAATATAAGCAAGACGAAATACATAGCTTTCCATAAAACACGTGTATCCCAACCTCACCCTACAGCTTCCCTTAAATTACATAGCTGCACTCAGCCATCATTAACATGTAACTGCCCATTTATAGACCGAACAGAACACGTAAAATATCTAGGTATAACGATTGACGAAAAGTTATCTTACAAATTTCACATTGCAAATCTTTCCTCTAGAATAAGAAAAACCATTTTCGTTATGAAGTCATTGAGACACTGCGCTCCTCATAAGACCCTAATCTTGGTTTATAAAGCACTATGTCAATGCATCATTAGTTATTGTATAAAAGTCTGGGGCGGCGCGGCCAAAACTACAATGCTTGAACTCGAAAGAGCCCAAAGATCTGTACTTAAAGTAATGCTTTGTAAACCATTTCGTTACAGCACAGACCGTTTATACAGAGATTGTAAGGTACTGAGAGTTAGGCAACTGTTCGTATTGAGAGGAGTAATGTCCATGCATAAAGATTCCGTAACATCTGCCGATCATGACCACCGCTGTGCTCGAAGATTATACAAAATCCCGATCCCGTCCTCTCGCACTTCCTTCGCAAAACGTCATCCATTGTATCTTTTACCATGTCTATACAATACAATTAACTATAAACTGAAAATTCGTAATCACACACCCCGCAAGCTGAAACTCGCCCTTGAATCGTGGCTAATGAACTTAGATTACCTTGACACAGAAAACTTGTTGCCATCCTAAACCTTTGTACTATCATGTACGCACAAACACACACACACACACACACACACACTCATCTATACACACGCACGCAAACACACACACATACTCTCAAAAAGTTGATACCTTTATTTTAATTTATTTTCTATTTTCATTATTCTTATAAGACTTGAATTTCATTACCAATCGAGTCAAGTGTCCGCATACAACTGACCTGTGAACGTAATTTGGCACCTGCGATACAAGCTAGTTGCTTAGTGCAGAGGCCGATAGCATTGTATATTATGTAATGTTGTTATGGAAATAAAAACATTTATTATTATTATTATTATATACTTATTATGAGATAGCCCTCATAATGGTTCATTTGATAGACTTCACTCTGGTCCTCAAGATTTAATCTCTTGCGACTGAATTTTGGCCACAGTGCCCAATCTTCAATGGGACTCCTTGTTCCTTCTTTCTCACAATACGATGGGAGGATACCGCATGACCTGAGAGTGATCAGGCGCAGAGCCAAGTCCTTTCATATGCACGTGGGTGCACCACTCCGGAGATGCTGCTTAGAAAACAGAAAACTTGATCTTGATCTTTACAGAAAACCCCAGTAACAAGTTCTGGCAACATTTTTTTCGGTGTAAATCGACGTTAGAACCTATGCAGGGAGCTCAGGTAAATAAAACCGATTCACTCTGGCCTTGAAAATCTGAAGATTATCTATCGGAGAACACGGTTATCAGGTGGCACCTATGATCATTGGATCAACGAGGCACCCAAGATTATTACTAAAAGAAATATAAAAAAAATAGAAGAAACATAGGTACCTATTTTAAAGAATTGAAGAAATAAATAGTGACACTAAAGGCATTAGAACGCATTTGTGCGCAATCTCATATTGAATAGCGTAACGTTGCACGTTTCGTTCTTCTTTTATTTTAATTTTATTATTATATTCTTTCACTTGCAATAGCAAAACATGCTGAATCGATTTGTTGTTTCCTACAAACAGTTTTTACTACATTACAAAATACAATCATAATTCCAACATTATTCAATTGAAATAGAGTTGAAAACCAATAAAATCTTTTGACGCGCTATGTCACGGGTTAACGTACCTCATTACCTACTATTAGCAACTATTCTGATAGCCTACCTAATATTTCAGAGAGAAAGTTTTTGTTCTAAATGGGTAGGTTTGCGCTAACTGCAATTATTCTACCTGATGGTAAGCGATATCGCAGTCTGTCTACGAGATGGGGCGAGCTCACTCAGTAAAAACCGTTTCACTCAGATATGGGCCGGAATCCTGTAACACAGGGAATCCTAGTGCGGGATCCGTCCTCTCACTTTGGCTTTTGAACTAATATTGAAATATGTACCTATTATGCGCATAATTGTAAAAGTTACTGTGAATGAAAATAAATGCTTATTATTATGGTACTGGCTGTCTGGGATTAGCCAAGATGGTTGCTAGATCGAGCAAATAGGCTCTGGACATAGCAGTGGACTTTGAAAGGCTGATGATGATGTTGACGGGGAATACAGTTTGGCCATTCGCACTATGAAAGTAGAAGAGAAAAGCGCTGTGCCGGCTGTGCGAGTCTTATGCCTCATTTACATTCAGTATGTGTACATCTATGAATATGTGTAGTTTACATAGATATACTTCGAGAACTCGGCATCAAGCAGCGTTTATCGTCTTTGGTACAGTCCCGTATCCTTACCTTCTTTGGTCACTTATGCGGCCGGGGAGAGGTGGCTATTCCCGGCGGCATACGTGACCTGGACTTGTGGTCCAAGGAAAGGTTGAGGGTACCAGGGTTGAGGCCCTACTACAAAAAACGAAAACGATCGAAATATATTAATAAAATTGTTGAAAATCGACGTTGACGAATTTCAGTTCGTATATTCGAACACGGGAGGGACAAATGAGAAGGATTTAGGGGGCAAAAATACGCGATCCGTTCAACGAACGATCGTTTTCGTTTTTTGTAGTAGGGCTCCAGGCCACGAGGGAGATCGCCTATGAGATGGACGGAGCAGATAAAGGCAACAGTAAAGGGCTAATCGTCGCTACTCGAATGGATGAGGAAGGCAGCCGTGAGAAAGGAATGGCGGCGCGTTGTGAAGCTGGCCACCAACGCCTGAAATGACGACCACGACTACTCTGTCAAGAGTGACAACGACGAAGAAGTTTACATAGGTACCTACTCGCCCTACTCATTACAGCTGAATGTAAGCAAAGCAAATAGGTACAGAGGGTATCGTGGGGTATACGGTGCCTATTTGCCGTATCCCCGCTCGTCCGGTGATAAAAAGAATCAAATAAATTAAATTGAATAGAAATTACGTAACCACAAACCAAGCACTATTATAGATTGCAATTTCATACTTGGCTTTTCGATTAGACTATTTGTGTACTATTTTCAAGATAACTATTTTCTATTTTACGCCATATCTACGCAGACCTATTGACAGTCCCTGACAAGTGGGCCAATAACACCGGGGCAATTAGTTGAAGGCATTCGCCGATAACTTGGTCATAATAATAAAACTTTGATATCTAACAGTGCAATAGCAGCTGTGGATGGGACGATAGACAAATAAGTATAATTAATACTGCTGAAAATATTCGTATAATATAGTAAAAACTGTATATGTCTGCACTGTTTGAAAGCCAAACGCTTAGAACAACTTTTTAGGGGGGAATTGGGGAAAATGTAACGCACTGAATCTGTCTCTTGGCGGGGTGTGTGTGACTCGCCCTTCTGGAGGGAAGGGCATACCCACTTAACCCAGGGTCGCAGTGTCGCAAGTGGCAGGGATACGGGCAGCGCTAAACCAAAAGGCCAAGTCCTTGCCTTGACTTAACTCAGGTTACAGAATATACAATTTGAAGGGGGGTCAAGAGGTAGCCCCCCCAAACATTTCAATTGAACAATTGGCACATGATGCACCAAACACCCTGTATTTTCCTTCTCCTTAGTAGGTAGGCATAACTCTAAAATTATAATTGAATTTTTTTTTTCAGAATTCCTGATGGTCTAAGATACTCCAATAGACATTTAGGCAGAGACAAAATCACAGTCCTAAATTTGTATAAATAAAAAATATCTAAATATATATATTATAGTGATAAAGGTATCTAAAGTAGGTACTTAATCAATAAGTACTATCAGATTATAGTGTAATGCCTGATATATTACACAACATGAGTGGATAATCCATATCAGGCCTAATCACAAACTACTAATCATCTATCTACATGATGTCTTCAGTATCTTATCTAAGAACACAAGTACATACTAAATCTTTCATTTTAATCCATTACTCTCTACTATTTCATTTCTCTAGTAGGTTTTGAATGAAAAATGATCCTGCTTTCTCCATTAGAGGTTCTCCTTTTCTCTTTCTGTCTTTGTAATTTCTTTGTAAATTTTTTATTGAACATTTGTGGGAATCTTATAGCCAATCAATGAGTATAAAACAAGGCTATCTATTACAAGTTTTATATAATGAAAAAAATCATATAAAAAAGTTATGGATGGTGAGACCCGTAAACTTTTAATTACCAACTAAATAACTTTTCCAAACATTTATAACAGCAAATATCTATTGTTTCTTATTCAGTTCGATTGTTCCCGAAATTTAGGTTTCACTTAGAAAATTAAGAGTTTATGATGTGTGTACCCCAGCAACATCCCCATATAGCCCATTTTTAGTATTATATATTCTCTGTGGCCTAGGTAAGACTTCATACATTTGTAAGTGACCTCTTTTAATATAGATTTTACCCAATTGCAGAGGTCCAACGGACCTCTATAGTCCGAAAAGGGAAAATGAGGGAAGATATAAGAAATAAATTGCATATTCTAGTGAGCATAGAGGTACAACACAGTTTTATCCTTATAATAATCTGATAAAGGAAAATTATAAATTCATTAGACTATTTACATTTTTCCTTTGATTTTTTTTTGTATTGTAGCTGCCAATAATATATGTTAAAACATATATGTTTAAACAACATAAATTAGGTATTTTGCAAACCCCATAAACTTTTAATTAATTTTAAATAATATAATATGAGCTAGGTTTACTAAAATAATATTTAATAATACCTATAGCCTAAATAAATAAATAAATTTTCTTTTAAAGTATTTTCAAACACAAACTGGTGAAACTAACAAGAGATTAATTTTATACAATTTTGACTACTTAAATAAAAGGCGCCAAACCATTTTATAAAAAATAACATTACAGTTTAAAAAAGCACAAGTTCTAAAGCAAGCAGGTATGTCCCCACATTCCTAGACAAGTTTCTTAACAATTAACTTTATTCCACTACAATAAGATTTAAAATCGAATACAATTTAAGAATCACCTGTCAAATTACGCACATTTTTTGTGTGTATGCGATGTGTGAGATTTAGTAAGTTAAATCATTTGCGTATTATCGTACGTTAGGTAATTTAGGTTGATGTAGAAACTTGTACGTACTCACCTAAGCACTCCAGAGAATATAGATCATAAACTGTATTACAAACACTTTTAAAGTCACAATACATAAAACATATAATTTACAGGTTATTCTGTGGTGTAAGTTTAACCAATAACTCCATTATAAACAAAAGCCTAACCCATCAATCAAAGCCATGTGGGACACAATGACACGATATACAGGTTAACCAAACTAAATAAATAGTAGGATTATCGCAGTAACATCAAGTAGGCATGAAAGGTCTATTCAAATGTGTTGGTTAAAGTAGTTTTTATCAACAGCTGACTAGAAAAAGTTGACAATCTACTAGAAAAAAAATGCACTTACCTGTACTTGTCAAATAAAATAAACAACTTGTTTGAAAAGTTTCACTAACAAATAATTTCGTTATGTTCGTGTAGTAACCGTAGACCGTAGCGGAATGTATCAAGAAATAAATGAATGGTCGTATGTATTTGAATTTGAAGTTAACTGTGCGACGGAGATAAGCTTTGTCAGACCGAAACAGAGCTATTGTATGACAACTTCACGATCTTGATATTTTTGTGGTGGTACGTTTTCGTAATAGGCTTGTTTGGCTAAAAAAATGTAATTAGTCCGACTTTTAGCTTATTCAAAAATAAAAGACACGTTTTTTTTATTTGTATATTAAACTAAATATTACAAAGTTATAACCCGTTGAAAATGCGCGTGACGTCACGCGCAGTGGCATTTTTACGGGACGGAGTGACGTCAAAGACTCCCACTCCTAACTTTTGATGCCTTGTATCGTTGCTATTTTTTATTTGAATGAAAAAATAAAACAAAAATACGTGTCCAATACATGTTTATGTTCTACAAAATACGAACCAAATACAATACAATAAATAAATTTGATTTGATTTGATTTGATATGTTATTATTTTGACCTCCAAAACATCCATATTTAATGTGGGTGATCGTTGTTTTTTAGAATGAGATCATTCATCTTGGTATTTCATTTTAGGAGACTGTGCTCAATCTTATTTATAAATTAATTAACGTATGTTCTAGAGGCAATATTTTTTTCTTCATAATAATAATTATTGCAAAATAAAAATTTCATTTTGCCATTGCCTGCGAAATTCAGTAAGTATACATCAAAGTACCCTGTGTGCGGAATCCTATAAAAAGTGAGCAGCAGCCCAACAAGATTCAATAGGGGTGAGAGCCTTCCGCTCCCCCAACAGTCCGGTGACGATGACAAGGCCGGCCTGGCCATCATCGTAGTCATTTAAAAAATAAAGATTCAATGCTTTGCTTGACATGAGGGCGTTCGTGAAACAAGAATGTCAACAATTATTAACGTAAATTGTGTGTCATTTTGTATGACGAGCTATGATAAAGTCCATAAAACGTAACATGATTATTATGTTAAATTTAGTTTTTTAATATTATTAGAAAACATTTTAACGAAAACACTGTACTACAAATATTTCTACTCCTTATAAAGTGATGATTTATCGTGTGTTCAATTCCAAAAATTTGAACGAAACGTCCTTAAAATGTCCTAATAAGTCTTACTGACAGCTGTCATTCTAATCATGTTTTATTTTTATGGACTGTAGATACCTACAACATTTTATTATCATACGTACCTACATATTTGCAATACAATGCGGCAATACCTTCTTACTGTTAGCCCAATGGTTGACTGGCAGAGAATGCCTACGTGGCATTAAGTCCCGCCTTCTGTACAATGTTTTTTGTGCAATTAAAATTGAATAAAAAAAAATATTTTTAAAATTAATCTTCAAGTATCAATTACTCTTTGAAGGCGTATACCGAACTTGTTATCAAAAGTGGCCGGTCGGATACGTAGTAGAGCACGTGGTGACTGCTCAGATGCGGGATAACAAAACTTTATAAAAGGCCATCACTGAGCTGCGGAATCATCGCGCGACAAGAAAGCTCGCTACATCCCCGGTTACATCGACTAAAATCACAAAATGGCTCAACCTAAAGAAGGTAAGTTTTTGTACCTCATTAGCAACGCGTCAATAAACAGAAACAGACGACTAAATTTGAAAGGTTAGAATTATTCAACCTTCACTAATATTTCTTCGTCTACTCCACTGGTCGGGTTATAATTAGGTGGAGAATGAAAACGTCTTGTGCGGCCTTGAATGCTCGTAGAAATTATAGAATTGATGTTAGTACATACAATAAAATATTGTAACGCTTTGAACTTGTCGATTTATATTTTTTATGTTATCGTTGTTAGGTACATTAAAAGTAATGAATTAAATTTTAATTCATTTTACCTTAATTTACTTCGCTTACTTAAGGTGCATACCAACTTTATCGCTTTTAAATTTGACCAGTAGGTAACTACCGTTCATAAACAAGTTTAATATTATACCGATTACATACCCTACCTACATGTGTATACTTTATGTAGGTAGGTACTTGTTGAATTAATCATATTTACCTATATCATTATATTTTTCTTTTTGCCAATATATTACTACCTTCATAACTGCATGGTGTACAAGAAATATTATCTACATTAATTTAAATATCGGAATTGAATGCTTCATAAAATATAAAAATATAGGTACTTTAGAAATAAAAACAAAACAATAAATAACGCCAGGGTTATCAAGTTGTTGTTAACAGGTAGGTTAAGCACTGTTCAATAGTACTTACTGGTACTTATCATGTACTCCTCTCATCAACGTTATGCTGCAAGCGGTTATACTTACATCTCTTTGGTTTATACCTACAAAATTCGTCGCCTACATCGGTCTCCTCGACACAAAAGTTTAACTAGCTCGATGGCTCATTTGGTAGTGACCTCTGCCTTCTGAGCCACTGGTCGTGGGTTCGACTCCCGCACAGTACAAACATTTGTGTGCATGAAAATCTGTTTGTATTGACCTGGGTGTTTTCAATATGTGTTTATTTACAAAAAAAATGTATCTAAGTAAGTTTATCAGTTGTCTAGTACCCATAGTACAAGCTTCGTCTTAGTTTGGGGCTAGATGGCGATGTGTGGCCCAGCGTGGCATATCTTGGGTTATATTATTATTTATTTCAAGTAGATTTCGAGTAGTTTCGTTATGTTTTCATAACGAATAGTGTAGAAATAAACATTGTTTCATTTGTTTCCTAATTTACGAAAAAACCATTCACCATTGCGATAGAAATTTATTTATTTTTTCTTTCAGTTGGTGGTTATAAACTCGGAAAACTCTTGATTGAGGGTAAAACAAAGCAAGTTTACGATCTGCCTCAGGAGCCAGGGCTATGTATACTTCTTAACAAAGATCGAATCACCGCAGGAGATGGCGTTAAAGCTCATGATTTGGAAGGAAAGGCAGCCATATCAAACCAGACCAACGCTAAAGTTTTTGAAATTTTGCAGTCAGCTGGTAGGTTGATGTACCATGAGTTATAATGTCAAGATAGATACGTACTAATAAGTTGCACAAATATGATGGTATAAGTGTAGCGAGGTATACAACCATCGAGTTAGTTGTTTACAACGTTTTCGTCTAATAACCTGTCTTATTATAACAATAAAATACTGCCTCTTTACATCATGTTCTGATAATTGTAAAATTAAGTTCCGTGACGTAAATTAAACTGTGGTCATTTATATCATTGTAAGAAGTACTAATTATTTTTATTTATCTTAGTGGGAGGTCAAATAGATATCTCCGGGTTGGTGATGTCGAAAGATAATAATTTCGTGATTTCATTACTATAATTTAACCTCTACTTGATCTTTGATTTTGGGATTATATTTGCCTTAGAATTGAGATATTTTAGTACTATCCATATTGATACAATTGCTATGTAGTATTAAGTTCCCAACATGATTACGTATATTGTTTATATAGTAAATGATTGCTTACGCCAATGACCCCTTTTCAACAGGAATGAAATAATACTAAAAAAGTTCAAGTCTTGTTTTCATATCTGACTTCAATTACACAATGTTTAGTAAATAAGATCTTAGTTTTAACTTGACTAATTACGTTTTGTTTAATATTTAGGACACTATTATGTCACAATTAATTTCTTTTCATCATAATTCTTATCGCGTGAACTTCTTAATCTGTACTTATTTTTATAATGTTTTCATTTCGTAAGTTACTTTGCGGGTTGATAAATAAAGAGAGTCACGTGTATTTATTATCAAAACTAGTATAAATAACTGTTTTCACAAAGGATTTGGCAGCGTAGCCGACTCCTATTAATAAGTCAACTAAGTCTTGTCCCTTATTGTGAAATATTGATACATTAAATGGGGTCAAGTGCATGACGCAATTTAAACACAGAATTACGTTATAGTATTTATATTTTATCTATATTTTTTAAGGTATTAAGACTGCTTTCGTCAAATTGGCATCACCAACCGCTTTCTTATCGAAAAAATGCAACATGATCCCAATAGAATGGGTTACTCGTCGCTTGGCAACCGGATCATTCCTGAAAAGAAATCCTGGAGTTCCTGAAGGGTTCCGTTTCACTCCTCCAAAACAAGAGACGTTCTATAAAGACGATGCTAACCATGACCCTCAGTGGTCAGAGGAGCAAATTGTCTCGGCTAAGTTCAATATCAACGGACTCCTTATCGGTGAGTGGATAATTCTAGCGTGGCTTTTAAATGTTCGATTTCTTGCGTAATAATAACGTTTAAAATATTTTATTTACAGGCCAAGATGAAGTTGACTACATGAGAAAATGCACAATCCTGGTATTTGAAATTCTGGAAAAAGCGTGGGCTCTACGTGATTGTGCACTAATTGACATGAAAATCGAATTCGGAGTTGACACCGATGGTAAATATATATCTAACTTGTATTTGGTTTACATAAATCAAATTAAGTTAGGTATTCTCTGAGTATTACTTATTTTAAATTTCAGGTAACATTTTGCTGGCTGATGTTATCGACTCTGATTCCTGGAGGTTATGGCCTTCTGGCGATAAGAGATTGATGGTGGACAAACAGGTAACCTAAATCGTTTGCAGGTACTTACGGTTGTAAAGATCAAAGGTTACCCGATAATAATCTGTTAGGAACGATATTAAGTTATATTGTACTATTAACATAAAACTTATTCTTTATTCATAGGTATATAGGAACTTGACAACTGTAACAGCAGCAGATTTGGACACAGTAAAACGCAACTTTACTTGGATTAAGGATCAGCTCGACTATTTGAGACCGACCATCCATCATAAGGTTGTGGTGTTCATGGGATCACCAGCTGACCAAGAACACTGTCAGAAGATTGCTAAGTGTAAGACTTTTTTGACAAAATTCGTAAAACCTTTTTGAATAATTCGTTATGAAATGTGATGTTTTTAAAGTTTGATTGGGATATTTTAATCATAATGTTATTAAATTTATGAGGCGCTTAAAGACTGATTGACTTGTTTGCAGCTGCCCGTGAGCTTGGTCTGGATGTGGATCTACGCGTGACTTCTGCGCACAAGGCTACGGAAGAGACCCTGCGCATTATGCAGCAATACGAAGACACGCATGGGGCCTTGGTGTTCATCGCCGTTGCTGGACGATCAAACGGTCTTGGCCCCGTACTCTCCGGAAATACCTCCTACCCTGTTATTAACTGCCCACCTCCCTCAGATAAACTAGTCCAGGTATGTAAAAAATATGATATTTTAACAGGGTTTTAAAAACTGTTAAACAATTAATTTCATAGATTGTTAACAATAACTTTTTTATATTCCAGGACATATGGTCTTCGCTATCGGTGCCATCTGGTTTAGGTTGTGCCACGGTCATCTACCCGGATAGCGCTGCGCTCATGGCTGCTCAAATTATAGGCCTTCAAGACTATCTTGTCTGGGCTCGACTCCGGTCGAAACAGCTTGATATGGCAACATCTTTGAGGCAAGCCGACAAAAAACTCAGAACCCTCAAGCATTAAGGGTTTTAAAACCCACACCAAGTTGTTTTTAATATTTTTATTACATTGTTTATACGTATGAATGCAGTATTGTTTGGATAAACTTAGAGAGTATACCAAAATTTTATTTTGTTTAATCTTAAACATTATTGTGATAAAAAACAAATTACATTACATATTTTTATAACAGTTATTCATGTACTTTCATCATAATGTAATCTCCATTTGTTTACATTCCAATATAAATTTGTCGCATAATTAACTATCGGTTGCTTATTTTTACATAATTTTTCCTCCAATGAGTAACAGTTAAACCCGATTATCCTGTACGTACTGCCCTATACCTACTTCCTTTTTTAAACTAGATTTTCTATGATCGGCGATTATAGCTTTCAAATCTTATGAGTTGCAGTTTTAAAATGATGGAGCTCATTATCCTATCTAATTTTAAAACTGACTTACCTATCTACCTCAAACAGATTTGAGAGCTAGAGTCCCACAAAGAAATTAGGCAAGTAGCTAAATCTAAAATAAAATGTTGAAAAGCCAGTACAACTGCAACTTGAATACGAAACTATATCGAAGCCTAGACACGCACATCAATGTCGGAGATTCGTCGATCTATTATATAGGTATCTACGTGATGTAATTGTGTTAGGTAATAAATAAGGCGTTTTCACCTCATTGCGTTTCTTTTGCCGATAGAGTAAATATAGGAACCAATCTTTTACCCTCAGCCAAGTGAACCATCTGTTCATACAAGGGAAAACCTTAGTTTCAGAATGGCTCATTGATTGAGCTAAATTTATAGATATACAAATAAGAACAGGTCATCCTAAATTAATTATATCGCACACATCCATGGAAGATTAGGTCATGATTTTGAGAGTTATGAGATCCTTCAGTAGCGGACGACGTCATCAGGGGGCAAAGAGCGAGGTACATACATTGATAATATTTAAATTTTGTACCTACATAGTTCTAATTTGTATGCACCCTATAAAATATGTTACCAGATGAATTATATGACAAGTTTTAAATGATATGAATTTTTTTTTACTAGCAACATCGGTTACAAATGTCAATGTCAGCAGTTTTCAGTAGAGGTTGTGCAGTGAAAAGTGGATTTTTAGCTCTAAGAACTTCGTTTAGGTGTATATTTACGCACAGAATGGCAGAAAAGCCTTTGGATTACACCAACACAAATGGTTTGGAGAGTAAAACTCCGTTTCTCATCGGCGTGGCCGGCGGGACGGCGAGTGGGAAGGTAACCAACCCTTTATTTTGCATGTTTCGAGTTATCGATTTTCCTTCTTCATTCAGATATTACGTAACAAAACAATACGGATTGCTATAATATTTTTTTATTGATATTTACGTCATAGTTAATGCTTGAATTACAGGCCATGCCCTTTTGTTTATGTCTTATAACCTCTAGACACATGTCAAGATTTCATAGGAATCTACGAATCTCCTTATCTCGTCCATTTAGACGTGCACTTCCTAATGGTTCATCTTGTAAACATTGTCTAATAGTTTTGCATCTTTGAGTTAATGAATAGTTATTAAATTTTAAACAAAGGAGTGTAGGATGTTTCACATATAGGTACCTAACATTTGGTATATAAAGGCCGTATGTACCGCCGTTTTACCTACCTTTTGCAATTTGCTAATGTTATAATATAGTTTTAGATACAGTCATGGAAGAGTTTATTATGTAAGTACAGTATAAGGGTAAACATAAAATCATCATTCTAACCTCCCGAATTGATGTATTTGAGAAACAATAGACAAGAAAATGTTGTAGAGCCAATAGGCTATTATGGCTAAAAATTGTAATTAAAAATTCTCTGTCTTTTAGCTTATTCAAAATAAGGTTGGAGTGTTGCAAAGGGTGTGCAAGGCGATTGAGACTTAAAAAATTTTTCACAAAAGATTATGAACCTTAATAAAAATTAAATCATTCTTTTTTTTGTATAAAGGGAGTTAAAATAAACACTTTTTTACTCTTGCATTTTTTTTGTCAGACTACAGGTTTCGCGGGAAACTGATAATAATAAATAAATAAATAAATAATAATAAAAATAATAGCAGGTTTGCCTCAGTCACCACACTTGGCTGGTGGGTTGGTGACTGCAGTAGGTTTTATTTGTAACCAGGTAAATGCTGGTGCATGTTTCCAGATATTCCCCTAATTGTTTGCTACAACACCTACGGGTTTGAATGGGGTGGTCCTTTACCTGAAAACCACATTTTATTTTAATACAAGGAGCTTATAAAGCCACTACTGTAACATGCCAAACTGATTATTATAGTGTACTCAACTAATGGCAGTTAGAAAGATAACAAAAAGAGGTCAGAGTGTAGCGTTTACTTTTCACGAGATAGACATAGAGAAAGGTTGCCAATGGGTGTGTAAAATTAACATGACATATTCACTAATAAAGACTTCTCCTACTAGTCAACAGTATGCCAACGCATCATGGAGAAACTAGGCCAACAGCAGAAGGAACAGACGGAGAGGCGGGTCGTCTGCATCAGCCAGGACTCGTTCTACAGAACGCTCACGCCTTCGGAGCGGATGCGCGCAGAACGCGGCCAGTTCAACTTTGACCATCCAGATGCCTTTGACGATAAGAAGCTTCTGGGAGTACTGAGGGACATCCTGGCCGGAAAGAAAGTTGAGATTCCAGAATATGATTACATCACTAATGCTATTCAGTAAGTATCAAATCCAATTACCGATTCATCTGTAATAGTCGAAAAGAATATTAGGAATTCCATATTGCTACCTATTTTATTGTGTAATTTATTACGTCACTGTTTTTTTGTAGGTTATGATCATCATAGTATAAATAAAGCAATGTTTGTTTGTCTAAAACTTTTGTTGTCTGTTGCTGTTGCATGCTTATATCTTTAAAACTATGCAATAGACTTTGATGCGGGAATACCCACTGAAGTTGCGACCAGCTGCTAGTTCGTTCACACTCTTATATATGCGTTTGCGCTTCCAGTCCGCATCGATCGCACACCATCTACCCAGCGGATGTAGTGCTGATTGAAGGGATCCTCGTCTTCTACTTCCCGGAGGTGAGGGAGCTGTTCCACATGAAGCTGTTCGTCGACACTGATTCGGACACCAGGCTCGCCAGGAGAGGTAAATGATTTAGTTAATTTATTTATCACATGAAAGTCAATTGAGATGCCAATTTCCCGACTCTACTTAGGGACCTGCAAAAAGAGCCGACAAATTTCTCAAGGGCCGGCAACTCACCTGTGAATCTTGTGGTGTTATGGTGTCTATGGGCTGAAGTGTTCACTTACCAGCGTGTTTGCTCCCTCTGTCGTAAAAATTTAATTGAAATGAAGGGTGGTTTATTATTAATTACTCTACTTGATGGGTCTTCAAGTTGTTAAAATGTAGAAACTCATTGCTGAATATGCTGTGAATGGTTAATGATTTTTCTGTACAAGTTTGCCCATGTCCATAGGAAAAGTCGTTGTTATTTATTTATTTATTTAAACTTTATTGCACAAAATGGTACAAAAGGCGAACTTAATGCTAGGAGCATTCTCTACCAGTTAACCTTTAGGTCATGCAGAGAGCAGATTTATGTGCGGTGAGTGTTCAAAGAGAAACACAATGGAAGGTGATAATACCTAATATATAAAAATAAACTAATATAAAAATGTTATCCATCCATCCATCGTTATTCGGCAAAATAAGTCGTCTGATCTAGATTATTCATAGCTCCCCATCTTTTACAAGATAATATATGGCCCCATTCAAAGTTGTATGTGTGAATTTCAAGTGTAACGTTGTCGGACAGTGCCCCGCGACATCATGGAGCGCGGACGCGATCTGGAGCAGGTGCTCAACCAGTACATGAACTTCGTCAAGCCCGCCTTCGAGGAGTTCTGCTTGCCGGTGAGTTGGAAAAAAATATTATTCAAAGTCAAAGTCAAAATAATCTTTATTTGTATATGTCACCGGAAAATAACAAGAATCGTAAGTTGATCAATTTCCTAGGTAGTTGATTAACTTTCGGAATATAACAAACGGTAGTTGAAATGTATTATTTAACGCAATGGATTTCAGTTAGTTGATCAATTTACGGTAGCCTGACAGTCATTTAATAATTTACGATTTTGACACAAGTAACATCGTCCTCAAATGGGCCAATCGTTGCTCAATGTACTATTTGATGGTTCACTATTACCCGTAACTTAATACACTGTTCCCTGATTGGTTGCCGGGATAACGCCACGTGAGCCATTGAACCAATCAACGTTCACCTTACCTTCGTCGGATGATTTTACGGCAAGGCCCCGTAAAATGATCAATTTACTAAAATACATACGTTAAATAATACATTTCAACTGCCGTTTATTATTTTCCGGAAGTTAATCAACTACCTAGGAAATTGATCAACTTACGATTCTTGCTATTTTCCGGTGACATATAGGTTTTTAAAAAAAACACTTACAAATCGTTGAAGCTACCACCGGTTCGGAAAGCAGTATTCTACCGAGAAGACACCGGCAAGAAACTCGTGCAGTTGCTCTTTTCAACATAGTGTTTACAATATTATGATTACATTTATATGTTTAACTACGACCACGTCATACAGTCTAGGGCCCTTTGAGACCATTCCCATGTGGATGTAGTTAAGTAGAAACGTTTCAATCCACAGATCACACTTCATAAGTTGAAGTATGAATTGGAAGCTGAAATTCTATCAAATAAGAAAAAAAAGTGTCAAAATAAAAGGATCTATCTTAGTAACTCAACCTGTGGATTGAAACGTTTCTGCTTAACTATGTCCTTTATGACTCGTTGGTCAACAATTTGAGTGTGAAACTAACGTGTGAATATGAGAGATACACACATACACACTTACATGTCAAGTTAACCCATCACCATCATCAGCCTGCAAGTTGGGCTGTAGGTTTATTCTGACAGGTTGGGGCTAAGATCTTTTGGCGCATGGGAGACAACTGTAGGGTGAACCTAAAAAACCTAAAAAAAATGTTAAAAACCAATGTTAAAAGTATCTTTTGTACGATGATGATGGTCTTAGTTTGGTCAATTTCGGCCACAATCCATAAGATCCTTGTAATCTAGAGGTGGAAAATGTACTACATAAATTAAATTTTATTCACCCGCACACCGGTTGTCACTCGATTTTGAAATTGTGATAACACTTTTCACCAAATTTTTTTTCCACTAAGAAAAATAGTTTAATAGCCCATTTAATTTTAAAAATTATATATCATTCGCGGTTGTATCATTGCATTCACCGTTTATTGCTGTAATATATCAGAGCTTAAAGAATCATTTTGTATTATTCTGGACACTGCTCCTTACAGACGAAGAAATTCGCTGACGTCATCATTCCGCGCGGTGCAGACAATTTGGGTAAGTGTCAGCCATTACATACAACATTTTTTGTTTTAATTGTTTCCTACACTTGTTTTTTGTTATTATTTACGTTAATTATTGATCTTTTTAAAATCTTTAAACAATATCATACCTTTCCAGTGCTTTAGATACTTTTAAACGTATGCGTTTTTATAGTGATTATAAAATAATGAAACATACAGATTTAAACGTATTTAAATTGTTTTTAAACAAAGTATTTTTACTTTAAAAAACCGCGGAAATCGTGTCGACGTTATCAAACTGTTTTTGTTTTTAAAAACACAAAAAAGAACCAAGTACAACAAAGCAACTCTCACAAGGTCATAGCCACTGCAACGAGGTATAAAACAGCACAAATTACAAAAAAAAAATGTCAAACACACCCCACTTGCAGCGGCTATGCTCTTATGTAGCTGCGAATAGAACCTTGGCGCATCTGCCTTAAAGTCCGTTTTCCGTTGTTGCAGTGGCTATTGACTTAATCGTGCATCACATATGGGACATTATGTACAAGAAGCGCCCGTCCCCGGCGGCCAAGGTGCCGAACGGGACGTGCAACGGGACGCACCACGAGGTGGACGAGGGGAACGTGCGCAGGATGTCGGGCAGCTCGGAGGACACGCTGAGCCGATAGTCGACGGGGTAGCGGGGACGCTGGGACTTTTGCGGTTGATTACTCGGGACTTATGGGACATTGGTGTTGTACTTTTGGTATCGGTGGGACTTTAAGAGGGTTTTCTGAGAATAGAATTCCACCAGATGCCATCACATACGCAGATCCAACTGTAACGTAATTGGTTCATTTTGACATGGTACTGACATTTACGTAGCAAGTGACCAATCACATGATAGCTGGACCGCCATCTATCGGATATTGCATTTTGAAACCCCCTTATGTTAACCGACTTCGAAAAAAGAGGAGGTTCTTAATAGTTATGATTTAGGGAATTCGTTCCTCAGAATACTTTTAGTATACATATGACACATTATGAATTAGTGAATTCACACTACCTATGCAAAGTAATGTTCTGGGACTTAGTTAAATTAACCTTATGCCACGATTCGACTTCAGAACAGAGTGAAAGTTGATATTCAAATAAATGAAAGTTATCTTAGTGTAAAGGGAGAATAATGATAACTAACAATGTTACCTCATCTTTTGCATCGCATTTCCTGGTAAAGGCAAAACATACAGTATAAATACATGAATTGTAGTAGAAAAGGACCAATAGGTGTATGTTGCGTGGTATATTCGTAACCTTCCATAAAGCCCCAATTGTGCGTATACTATAAATATATTTCATATGTTAAGGTGTGCGTAAATACATAGTAGTTTGCCCTCGTCGGATGGAAAGATACGAGTGTTTTTTTTTATCTGTCTGGCGACCAACGTATACTTGAACGAGTAACTTCGGTCGTTGACAGTTTCTGGCTTAGTCATGCAAGCCGGCATGGCAGGTGCAACTGACTAGTGATTCATTTGGTTACTTATCCGTTGTCGCACCGCCTTGGGCTCTTAACTTTCCATCAGGCAATTGGAGGCCATTATGCTGTGCTATAAAAAGTTAAATTAGGCTTGAGAATCCATCTACGCCATCTCCCATAAGAGCTCTGAAACGGTGAAGGATTAAGAATCGCAGAAGTGACAGATACGACTATGTTCGTGGTCCCCGGACAAGGCGCGTGTTTAATGTAGCGTGTACTTTGGCCATGTGATCCTACTTCAAAAGTTTTAATTTGTACTAAGGGTGCGTTTTGACACAAGCGATATTCAACTGAAGAGAATTTTCAGCAGCTTCGCTCGAAAAAAAAATTACCAATGACAATCATTCCACTGAAATAGATTGTCTCTGATCCCGATGATGGAGGGAAGTTATCATCTAGTATTTACTTTATCTGATCGTACCATATGGTACCATAGTAAATTCAAATCTTCTACGTTTTTATCTGAACCACATTCATAACTTAATCTCTATGTTACTTGACGACCTCAACGATGGGGTAGATACATAATAGGTACCCAAAACTGTCCGTATGTAATGAAATTAATGTTTATTTTAAAGTAGGTACTTTTTATTATTCAAGCCTATAATTACACTCTTCCGATTTTCAAGGCGAGAGTGAATCAGTTTCTGCTGGGTGAGCGCGTTCCATCGTAGACTACGATATCGCTTACCATCAGGAGAATCACAGTCAAGCGCAAACCCATTTAGAATTAAAAAAAAAACACTTGAAATTAAATCTTAGGATAATGGTCTATGGTTCACATGCGCCAAATAACATTATTGCGGTAAGGGTCACTATTTACGATAAGGTTTGGGACAGACGGCATGCTAGATTATAATACCTTGTAGTCGCCATTGAAAGTATTCGTTTGATGTTGTAGGTACGTGTTAATTGAGAAAAAAAAACTAAAAATTATGTTATAGTTGTACTAGTGAGACTAAGGTTAATTTAGAGCGCGTAGGATTTGTATTCTAGCAGGCAGTTTGTATATGGATGTATAGTCTTGACTTTTAGTATGGATACAAGATACAATATACTCGTAGATCCAAGTATAATAGGGTATGTGGCTATGTTTGATTTTGCATGTTAATACATAATTACCAGAATGTATTAATTAAACCTATTTGAGACATCACAACAAATGTTTGTTGCAAAATTAAACAATGCACATTTTTTTAAACTTTTATTAGTGAATGGGTAGCGTTTGATCTCAACTAGCCGAATGTTAAGCGATGTTGCACAAGCAACAGACATGTTTGGGAAAGTCAATTTCGAAAATGTAGAATTCAACCAAAAACATTGTACTTACCTTTAAAGGAGATTACCGATCGGCCTTTTCGATACCTAATGCAGAATCGAATGTACTATCTAATTGGTTTAAATTAAACGGGTGCATTAATTAACTGGCTAGCTGCATTGAAATGAGAATTTAAAAGCATAGCTAGTTCTGTCAGATAATGTGTAGTACGAAAATACAAAATTTTCAACAGCACGAAATATGAGCCCCATACTAAAATTCAAGAATGTATATTATCAACAAATATGTATGCAATTATGAACCTTATCGAGTTAGTTTAAGGTATAACGTCTATATGATGTTTAATGAATACTACACTGTATTAGTTTAGGTTCCTTATTGATTTATCTACTTATTATAAGGCTGACTGTACTAGAAGCGATTCGTTTTAAGGTGAAAATGGCGTTCAAGACTTTGTAATGTTTATACGAATGTGGATGACTTAATTAACACATGCTTTAGGTATATCACTGGTGGGATGTGGGGTGGGGAAGGTGCAATACGTGTTATGTTATAGTGATTTCCGTTTCGGAACTCTGGTGGTCCAATGGGAAATCCCTCGCTAAGACCATTTAATAAGTCACAAGTTGGAATGAAGACATTCATTTTATGACAAAATACAGTACTGAGTGCTGGATTTTTCACAGTGCGAATAGGCACCGTTATATGGTGCAAATTCAAACGTTCCAAACGTTTGACTCGCACAGCGCGTTTTGCCTCTACCTTTTAGAGCGAATGACTCAATAGGCTTGTTTCCATAAAAAAATTAATTAGTCCGTCTTCTAGATTATTAAAAAATAAGAGATACGTATTTTTTCATTTGTAAATTAGACCCAAAATTACAAAGATATAGCCCGTTAAAGTTGCGTGTGACTTCACGCCGTGCGACAAAATGCCGCCGTCTCCTTGTTCCCCATTAAATATAATCTTCCGTTATTCAAGGCGAGAGTGAACCGATTTTTCTTGGGTGAGCGCGTTCCATCGTAGACTACGATATCGCTTGCCACCAGGGGTTCCAAAGCCTTCCGCTCCCCCAACAGTCCGGTGATAATGTCAAGGCTGCCCTGGCCATCATCGTTGTCATTTAAAAAAAAAAGCTTACCACCAGGCGAATCGCAGTCTAGCGTAAACCCACTTCGAATAATAAAAAAAACCCTGTTCCTACTCTCCTATGTTACGGCCAAACTGAATACGGTGACTGTTTAAAGAATGTGTTAAATAAGTATTTAATTTATCATACGTTCACATTTCCTATGCCAAACTGCTTCACAGGGTTATATTGGTATACATGTCAAATAAATATTAGCTCGCTATATGTATAATGTGCTGTCAACTAATTTGATTTGAAGTTTTCCATTACGAGAATCGTATTTTTTTATATTAGCACGTTCAAATAACTGCGTCTTCATAAAGCAGACGTCGAAGTACAAAAAATGTAAGCGAAGATATCACGCTTTTTGCGTGTAACGCAGTTTTTTTTATTTCAGTAGGTAGGTATGTAACGAAAATGCTAAAAGACATCGCTCAGCGTATTACTCGTGAATTCGATTTGCAGAAATAAATGATTTTATTTTATTTGTTTACTTATTGGTGAAAAAATAACGGCCGTATTCACTATCGTAACTAAACGAACACACGAACACGCAGTGCGCCAAATCCTACAGGTTTTTAGGTGCCTACCTGTGCGTTCGCGCGACGCATAGTTACGTATGTGAATACGGCTCTAAGTGTCTTATTTCGATATGAAGACATGACATGGTGTCAAGTTGACACTTCTGTTGACACTGTCAACAGAAGTCGCAGAGCTTCTTTGTATGTTCATTTAATAATGTTCTTGTTGTTCAGTATAATTTTGAACTGGTACTTATGCTAACTGTTGTCTTCAAAAAGTAAAACATTCAAATTAGTTGGCATGGTATGAAATGTATGTATAATTTGCACAAGTTGTCTATTTCTTTAGTAATTATTTATATTAAGACGCATTTCCCTGAATTTATTTAGAATTTCTTAAATGTAACGTTTGTAATTAGTTTCCGGATTTTTACGTATGTGTTCATATAAACGCATAAATAAATTACGTTACTACACATCACATATTTATACAACGCACACTAGAAGAGATTAAAATAGACAGACAAATATATTTATCGTATATATTTTTGATAATTTAACCTATATACAAATTAATAATGTATTTAGCTAAGCGACTGTAATTGCATATCAAACTTGACAGTAGTAAAAACCATGTTTGAACATAATAGTCTAGTCTTTGTGGTTTAAAAACCATATCGGTGGGCAGTGGCTTGGCTATGCCTTTGGCATTGTAGAGTCTATGAGCAGCAGACGGGCCGTTTTCTCGTCTGCCTTCCTTGATTATATAAAAAAAAAACACATGTATAGACCAATGGTTTGTATTCAGTCAAAATGTAAATTCTTAATACGCGTATGTATAATTGTATTTAATCGTTTAACGCATATAATCGCCCGTTCCAAGGGTTAAGGCGATCGCAGGATTTTTAATTTAAGCCAAGTAAATAAACGACACGATTTGGAAGGATAGGAATCGAATTAAAACCATGGTACTAATTTTATCTTTCTGCAACAAAGGTGTCGCTTTTATAAGTTTTATCGTCAATTGTTACAAACACAGCTTTTGTGTAAATACGTTTAAGCCGAATTTAGAAATACATTAATTATATTAAAATGATATTAATATTATAAAAGCTGTGTGAAGTTAGATCCAGGATATAGATTCAGAACCATATTAATTGCCCATAAATTCGTTTGAATGCCGTGGTGGTCATAATTCCTTTGATTTTTCAAGGATAATAATTATATATTAAATTTATTAACCCTATTAACAGACTGACCTCATTCAATGAAAAAGACTAAATGTTTTCAATTTAAATCATTCGTCAACCAACGTTCATTCAACAATCATTAGCTGTCGTGTGTATAGATAGATGCGTAGTGTACCATAGCGTATTATAACAAATGTGGACGGTCATCTGTTTCAGAAATAAATAAATAAAAAATTATCAGACAACATCTTAGATATTGCTTTAATCCCAAAGTAAGCTGTTTGAGTAATCTGTGTATATGTACTTAAGTACAGTAACATAGACACAAATGCTCTTCACACTAATGTTTGTCTTGATTGGGTATCCGACCCACGACCCTTGATTCAGAAGGTAGGGTTCACTACCAAATGGGCCAATCAAATGAGATAAAAATGTAGTTACCAAAATTAAGAAACAGACCCCTCCTTGATTCCAATGATTGAATGTGATAAAACTTAGTCGAAAAAATTGGATTAAATATACAAAAAAAAAATTGTGTAGAATATTATTTAAGGCGTAAAAATTATAGACGATGTAAAAAGTTTGTGGTGTGTCCTTACTGTTGTAATAATCTGTTTATTAATTAATCATTTGATCGAGAAATAAGACACGATAAGAAAATTGACATTTTCGCACATACAAGCGCCACTGGCGCTCAAAGGGTTGATATGACCAGTTAATAATTCCAGATAATCCTATCACATTATTTTACTAAAATGTGCCTAATCATTTTGGCCAAAGATTAATGTTTTTTTAAACCTTTAGGCACAATATATGCGTTTCTAACTAAATTAAGTTATGTATTTGTGTTTTATAATCTGTGCGTCAAACAGTTACTGCCCAATGCGCAACATAGCTTTTCGCATTTATGGCATCCACCATTTTATAGCATTTATGATGACAATATAAGTATTTAATCAATGAAATTATTAAATTGACCGGAAATTGTTCATCTGCTTTTAGACAGCAGACCGACAAGAATGTTTTGGCACGTGACATTGACATGAGGGCGTTAGCATGACGCGTAAATGTCAAAAACGTCAGAAGTGACATTTTGTATGAGGGCCGGTGTTAGTTCCGAATTCGGCCACGTGCCAAAATATTGGTCGGTCTATAAGCTGTCATAGGTTACATTTGACAACAACTGATATTTTCTATCAAATTAAAGAAATTCTTAGGGGTAGTGCATATATACATTTTATTCCTTAAATTATTGTGATATTATTATTGGACTGTATTTCTTCTCAAAGTGCAATTCATTTGTTCTATTCCCTTTAAGCACAAATGTAATCAAATTTGTTGTTTTATGAATACATAATATGTTATTGTAATATTATTGTATTATGTGTATTTGCTTAAATTATACTTCTGTATTAACGTATTGTTCTTGAACCCATATTTGTATAATTAATAAAGTGTTTGCAATTCATTGCTCTTTCATTTAGAGACATTTTTTGTGAAATATTTATATTTTTTTTTCTGGAATACATCTTATCTAAATGGATATTGTCTATCCCTGTTAGTATTAAAACTGTCTAAATGGTATCTAAAAATATCCATAATTTATTAAACATGATTGTATTCATATTTTGGGCAATGAAGGATAAGAATCGTGCAGCCGATTTTAAGTGATACATAGTAATATTTAATTATTTAGCGAAATAATTAAATACATAGTAATATTTAATTATAAATACGAAAGGGGATAGTCTAATGTGGCGAGGTGAATCGATCGAACAAATTTTTCTTTAAAATATTTTGATGTGAAATTAATTACTATTATGTAAACTTGTTTTGCAGAAGTCGGAAATGTAGGTAATTGACCGGAACTTTAAAAAGTATATATGCTAGTATTTGTTGTGTACGTCTGTTTGTACTCCAACGTAAAGTACGTGCTACTTATAATGAGTAAATTAAGTCTAGAGAATGCACACATCAGTTTCGAACAAATGTCGCTCTTTTTTTTGTGAATTTTACGATATTCTAGTGTTGGTATGGTCCTTTATGTATTTTATAAGAGCGGTTTCAGATTAGCGTTTTATACGCGCGTGTAAGCTCGTGTTAGAAAGCGTGATTGGCGCACTAGGCGCGCTTGTTGCCATACCATGCATAGCAATGTTTCTGCATAAGTTTCCGTCTTCCTTTCCGTCGGGAATGCCTTTGTTTATGTTTTGATTATGTGAGGCACACTCCTATAAAGTGGAGAATACACACTAAATCCGGCAGCGGTCTGCTGCAAACGCTCTGTCTGAGGGGGTTCAGGATGCCCGGAGGGACTATACACGGGCGCAAGTAGCGCTACCGCGGATAGGGGCGCGGTATCCTTCTGCGACATGACGCTGCCACAGAGGGAGAATACCGCGACATGCTAGACAGAACCGCCTCTAGTGAGAGGTCGCTCCCGATTGCGCGGACCAGAACCCCGGATACAGGGCCAATACTATGTTACATATAAAATGCTCCGCCCGAGTTTCCTTAGCACAAAAACGCGCGCGCGCCCGCTTAACACATTTTCAGGCCTAAGAAATCTAGGTAGGTACAAATCCTATTTTGCGTGAGTGTCCGTGTACAAATTGGTTCAGCCATTTTGGTGATAAGCCCGTACAAACCTATAGAGAATATTTTTTTGGTATGTTCCCTCTTTTTACACCACTTCGCACACACTTGAAAATGCCGCCCGGGATAGCCCCTGTTTGCCCTCCCTAGATGCCGGCTCTGTGCGTGAATGGGAAAGTTGAAATCCTTCCTTCGCGTATGCCCAAACGACCTTCTAGCAAAATACGCTAATCTGAAACCGCCCCAAAGCCGCGACCACACATTGGAGGATATTGCACCAACATAACGTATTGCGCCCTATGCACCAATGTATGTATCGGTACTTTGACACAATGAAGACGCGTTAGTATTGGGCATTGGATAGTGATTGGACGCAAAGTTGAATCCAATGTGTGGCCGCGGCATAAAGCGTTAATTAAAGAGCAAAGCTTAACTGAGTGGTCTGTACCGCAGTGGCCATCGACCTGATAGTGCAGCACATCTCGGAGTACCTGAAGCGCAGCCCGAGCGACAAGACGGCGCGCGAGTACGCGGGCCTGTCCTCCTCCGTGCCCGGCAGTCCGCAGCGCGGCGGGAAGGGCGGCAGACCGCATTAGATGAGGTGAGAGATCCTAACGGATAACCGACCAGTTCATTGCAATTCTGTAAAATGTTGCCATCACACTGAAAAGCCATCTTGAAAATTTCGGAAACCGAATTTTTTTACAAAATGGCCGCCACTGCCGCCGCCATCTTGAACATCGAAACGGCTAATCACTGAGGCGTAGCGTTGCCATAAGTGTGAAGACTCGGACCGGGTAATTTCCAAGAAAAACTGGCCTCTATGGTTCATTTCGTAATGACCTCTGCCGTCTGAACCAAGGGCTGTGGGTTCATTCCCCGCAAAGTACAAACATTTGTGTGCATGGAAATGTCTGTTTGAAGGTAGGTACGGGTCCGGGTGTTTGCTATGTATTTTACAAAAAAAAAAAGTGTAAGTAAGTTTATCAGTGGTCTAGTACCCATAATACAAGCTTCGGTTTAGTTTGAGGTTAGAGACTGATGATGATGATGACTGCAGTAGATAGAAGTCACTAAAAACATTTATTGTTCTGTTTCAGGTTTAGGGAGCGTTCAGAACGCTGGAGAGACGTGTCTTTTAAGGTAATTAGATATGCCTTTAAAACGTAGGTCACCTAAGCTATAAAATGTTATCAGCGCGGTAGATGCGGCATCTCGGCCGTGGACGAACCTCTGCCCAATAGTCTGACGTAAAAGTTGGCATAGTGATAATGAATTACGTCTTGTATGCGTTCTTCTACAGGTACTTTATAATGTCTGCATCGACAGTGTATTGTTGGGAACATTTATGTCCTTTTTTAAACAATAACAACCAACCTCTTTGCGAGGTCCGTTTCTGCCAAAGTCGAATTAAAAATCACAAAGTTACTAAAAATCCATATTTAATATGAAGCAAAATATATAAGACGAGGCGAGGCAAAGATTGGACAGTACCTACAACATAGAATTCTATAACGCACATGTGAGGTTTACACCACGACTTAGCATCAGGGCCGCCTCTACCGGTGCAGTGCGCCCAGGGGCGCTTGCCGGGCGCTGGCCGGGGCGCCGCGGGGACCTGACCCCCCCCCCCCCCCACGAGGGCGCCGCATATACTTAAGACGGCCCTGCTTAGCATGTAGACCATCGACAAATCATGATGGTAGGTACGTCAAATCGGGGTCCCAGAGCACATCACCTAGCTCGGAGGTTACTCCCACTTTTCGCCGGGACAAGTCTGATCCCACAAAAATATCTTAGTTTACGATGCAGACATTATTATTGCCGTTATAAAATAGTAGTTCCCTTTTAAAATCAACAATAATATTGTAAAATCGTCTGAGTACCTAAGTGAAATCTCACAAAGTAACATATCTAGTACTTTATTGCTATTTAGTTACACTAGTCAATCGGATGTGCGTGGTAACGGCAACACATTCAGTGGCCGTTGAGATGTAAAGAAGTGTGGATTAAATACTTGGTAATTTGGATATAATATGTAATACTAAAACTTGAATTCTCAGCCTGCTGTTGAGTTCTTAATAGGAACTGTACATATGAGTACAGATAAACCATTGAAACCTGCTGTAGGTAGTGTTTTGTTTTCACATAATCATTACAGTCCTCTCCAATTGTTTGGGTTTAAAAATCCGTGTGCCAAATTCATTGTTCAATTCTGTTACACATTTATGAAGAAATTCCAATTTCGAGAAGTTTTTGATGGATTAAATAGACAAGACCTGAAAAATGAATCTGTTTCTTTTCTGAACATTTTGGATAAGCAACTTATGAACTAACAGGGTGACCAACCTAATAGCACAAAGTTCCAACATAAAAAAAACATGAAAGGAGGTTGCGTTCCAAAAATTACTTACCAACTGTTTTACCCAAGTAAATAAAAAAAAAACGGAAGGACGGAAGTTTTCATATTAAACTGCCAAAATGTGTTGCCGTGTCCACTCGATTATATGCTCAATGGCATATGTACTTAGGTATTTCTTGTTAATGTTACGTGTAAATTAACATTGATTTTAGGAAAATTGGCGGTGCTATTCGTGTGCTAGTTTAATTTGGTGTGTCGGTAGAGTCGTCTGTGGCGGTGAAAATGTTACGAGTGCCTAGGGCGTAGCACTACCTATAGGTATTCTAGGCGATTAATACACTGCCACGCACTGTGCTACGGTGCATGTTGCGTGTCGACGCATCAACAGCGTTGCCAGGATGTTACTTTGACCTTCTCGTGTTACTTTTATATTACACAGCTCAAAATGTTACTTTTTGAACTGTTGAAGTGATCGAAAATATATTTGGGTTCTTTAGGCGGGGCGTGTAACGGCATCTCAGTGGGTCTTTAGGGTGAGGGCGACAGGCGCAATGGGTTTGTTCTACTCGTATTATGCCTGTCGACCTATCTTTTGGACATCACGACCGCTTACCATCAGGTGAAGTGAGGTAATCCTGAAGGTCTTCTTATAAAAAAAATGCGGAGACTTACGAACGTCCGTAACATGAGTCTGTTTTTTTTTGATACAACTGTGTCTAAAAAACTGACTCGTATTACCAAAATGTTACTTCTTGACTTTTGATGCATTTTCTGTGTGTTGGACTGTGCGTTTGTCCTATACAAACGGAGATACAAGTAAGGTTAGAACACGCATTCACGCGCTGCTGCGGAATGCGTAGCAGTGTGGTAATCGACTTAGTCTTTCAGGGTAACGCCTCCTGGTGGCAAGTTATTGAAACTGTTTTTAGGCCATTGAATTTGGGTTCGCCAATCTCGCACTAGGCACTCTATACAGCTAAATTGTACAAAAGTAAAGAATTACCCAAATAATTTAATAGTTATGTTCAGTTCAGCAGAGACCCAGGATAATTATTAGGTACTTAATATGGATAATCGGACACAACTGGTTATTTCACCACGCATTGTGCGAGATCGCAGGTTACTGGTTTGATTAACGGTCGGGATGATTTAGGGTGGCCAATTGACCCTTACTCACACCCAGTTGTGTCGATGTGACTAATTATCTGTATTTTATGGGAAATGGTTTATAAAAATTGTATTTATCCTACAATTCTAAACTATAATCTTTTATATTCTGGCAATTGAAATGTAAAGATAAAAACGGTTAATAAAATTTCAATTATATTTTGTGAAATCCGCCTATTTCGCATAAAATCGTCTATACTATATCTAGATGTAGTTCAAAATCTCTCACCGCCTTCAAAATTTTATAGATTAAAATATTTTTTTATTAAAGTAAGTCGGGTTCGAGGAGTAATGTAATGATAACCATATGACTTTTCATAGTTCATTGATGGCACTGTATCCAATTTAATTTTAAAATCCTTAGCAAGTGTACCTAATCTAAGAGTTATTTTACCATAACTTATTAATTATTATATTTATTGAAAGAATATTTTAGTATTCACATTTACCTAATTAAAATATAAGAATTAGGCTGTTATATATACATAATTATGTAGGCTTATTAGGAATCGACGATATGAATTCTAGACTTTTGAATTTTTAGACTAAACACTAGTCAGAATATTTGTGTAATCCAAAGGTGAAATTAAAAATTAATGATTTATTTTTATTATTGTTTTAACTAACGTGTTATTATGGGAATTGTCGTATCTTTTGTTGTTCTTTTTATATTAAGCTTAGGTCGGTAGGTTTTAAGTATTTACTAGACAATAAAAGTCTAAGTAATTGATGTTTTATCAAAGTCTCGCTTTACGACGTTTAAAAACTGTCTTGTGCACTTGGTTTTAGTGTGACTAATCATGGTTTTATTAGATTTATCATATTTTATGTTGATTGTTGAATTAAATTAGATATTTAGTTTATATTATAATGTAATTATGTATGTTGATTGTTGGTATTCAGATGAGATCACACATTCTGACTGATTTATTTATTATGATTTGTTGGACCAAAACACCGCTCTATTGTGTTATAAGCGTGTGGTTCTTTTAATTAGGTAATGTACTTCGATCCAATCATGTCTTTAGAATTTGAAACATCTATTACTTATTTTATAAACGAAATATTAAGCGAAGTGAAACAAAATGCGAACGTAGATTGTCGTTGACAAGATAAGAAGCGATTTCTGCTCTTTTGTCATTCGAATTTACGCGTACCTAACCAATGCAAGAAATATGTTAGCTACTACGATCACGCTAGACAAACTCGCAACAATGCAATGCATTCGGAAAGATTTCTTTCGAAAAGACGGTTTCATTCATTCAAATGTTCCATCGTCGTTGTCAGTTTTCGCTAGTGTCCGAGTTCGATTCCCGAAAATGAATGTCCCGAAATTCAAACGTGCGTGAAAGTTTCCGAATCCTAGGCGTTATATAGCGGAGCTATTCACGAAGGAGCCCGGTCACACGGGCATTTTTTGGTAGCCGCTCTGGCCCTGGAGGTTTTCTGGTCTGCAAGCGAACGCCGAATCGGCGCATAATCGCACGTTCTGGTCACTAAAAAGCGCCAATGTGGCCGGACTGTTACCTACTGCGGACATTTTGATTCTAAAGACTGTATTGTGAAGATACTATCGTGATGTAACCTTTTTTTTATAATCCTATGATTCTTCCTATTAACCACGCTTATTATGTGATTGGTGAAACATTAGTGACGCTGCTTATATGCCAAAGAGTTAAATTATGTAACCTACTTTAACTTAGTTGAAAGTGTTCAATTCCTATGCGTGTCTTATTTAAAGCTTATATAAAATTGTGATTAAAATGTTTAGACTCATAGATAAGTTTGTTGTGTTTATAAATGCTGTTTATTAACATAACATATGCCGATAATTTAGGTATATAAATTTTGTCCCTATAGCTAAATTTTAGCGCCCTACAAGGGCGAAAGATGTCGCCTTAGTCTAATCTCTAATGCTAGGTTTACACGCGTGCCACGCAGCCCGGCAAGCAGCTCGGCGAGCAGCCCTGCCCTACACACTGCGCACGCACGTGCACATTCAAACAGACGAACAGCCCGTTCACATGCTTGTGTTTGTGCCCGTTGAATGTCGTATTGGACGCGAGCGTGTAAACGCGGCATTAGCAATTTTTTGTAATGGGTTAGTTTATTTTCTCGTTTTATGCTTATTTATTTATAGTGGAAATTTATCAAATGCCGGATATACATCTAAGACTCCTCTGGTGTTGTGTTTATTGCCTCATTTACATTCAGCTGTAGTGAGCAGGGAAGTGGCATGGACGTATATGTAAATTACACACACTCATAGTAAACATACTCGTCCTGCCCAATTCCCTGCTCACTACAGCTAAATGTAAATGAGGCATATAAAGTGGATGGATGACAAGGATGTTTTGACAGTTAGCTGACATTGACATGAGGGCGTTACTGTGAAGCAAAAGGTCAAAAATCGATGTCAAAAGTTACATTCTGCAGGCCACGTCCAAAACACCCTAGTCGGTAAATCACGGGTGCACAGACCTACAAAATGTCTGTCTGTTGCTAAAATGTGGTATAACACTAGGCGCGCGCGACTTTTGTCATCGTGAAAGTCGTTTCATCTCTTTTGCACTTTTAAAATGAGAAGAAGAGAGATATCTATCACGGTGACAAAAAGTCACCAGTGCGCGCCTAGCCTTAGAAACAATTTTAAGTTTAGTCGGCTAAACATACATACAAGTTTATTTTCCATTAGAGGCTATAATAATAATAATAGATAATGGGTGACGATGGTAATATGTCTTTCCGATTTCGACTGCAGCCGGCTAAACTACTTATAACCAAACGTAATTAATCTGTAACTAATACACATCGTTTGCCAATTATATCTCGGTGCGGATCCAGCTTCGAAAAGGTTGTGGGCATGATTTTTTTTTAAATTTCATTGATTCAATATCAGTCTGTTGGTTTCAATAGGCCGTGAAAGTGTGACGTCACGAGTCTATTAGGGTTGTGGACCGTCGTGCCCTCAACGGTAGATCCGCGCTTGTTTGAACTAAGTAGTTGTAAGCACTGGCAGCAAAGCTGCAGGGTTAGTTTAGTATGTAGATAGCAAAGCTATGCGTTGACCTATTCATAAAAATTACAGCGTTTATTCATTATACTAATATTTTAATTATGTTAATAATGATAGTGTAGGTATTTAAACTGGAGCAAGCAATAAAATAAGCCAATTGACTTCGGAGTAAATACAAATGATAAGATGTCTAAGGGATTTGATCGTAAAATAATAAACTTTAAAATTATTCGATAGGTACTAATAAGCAGGTAATGTAAAACAATGACAAATTAGAATTTATAAGTAGCAAGAAAAGCAAAATCAACATCGTTGAAATATGGATCTTATTGCGTTACGTTAAGATTTACTCATCAATTACTGAGTCTCACGTTATCTCGCTCACACAACTGTCAATATGACGGGAATCTATCATGGCTCGCGTCAACCAATAGCAAGCGAGCACGTTTCGCGCGGTGCATTACGATTGGTTAAGATTTTCGCGCCTTTCAAAAATTAGACTTCTGCACAGGAAGATCGTCGTAACGCATCAACTTTGTACTGCTGTAAATTTTTATGAATATGGTTACCAAAACGCTATTTTGTAAATAAGTTAGCTTTTCCCTATTTATTCCACAGATCCAATCTTAACCGCCGTTTAATATAACCGCTGTAATGCCTAGTTTGTTGTTCACTCGACTCGTAGATTATTATTGTACAAATGATGTTATTTTTTAAATAATAAAGCTATTTTTATTTTAAACACTGTTGTTTTCTTTGTTATTTAAAATCATGAATGACCACATCAAATAACCTAAATCGATGATTACCTACTTGATGCAACGTGTAAATATATAAGTGTGCGTGTGTGTGTGTATTTATCTATAAACTAAAAAAGAAAAACAATCGCAAAATATGATCATCGAATTTATTACAGTACACATAAAGTAATAATGATTGCAATAAAAACAAGTTAATCGTTGTAATTAAATAGTTTTCTTTACAAATAGTCTCATCTTACTCTACGCTGGCGGGGCGCGGCGCGCGGACTAGGAGGCGCTCTGTACTCTCAGAGGGAGGGCTGTCGCTTACGAATTTGAACTGTACCTCACTGAACTAAGGTTTACAGTCATGTTTCATAAACAGCGTTCAATAGGATTCTTAAAAGTATCTCGAATAGATAAACAGTGCTATTAAAGCTCTAGAATTAATGGGCAAATTTTAAAATGCGTTTATTCGCGACGAGTCATATTGGATCCTGTCACAATATAACTGGTTGAAAAAGAAACATATTCGCATCGAGTATGACTCCAGTGCGACTTGTTTTTCCAGGACATTGTTACAGGATCCCGCGTGACTCGTTGAGAATATAGGTTAAACAAAATCGATACATTTAAATACAGGATCTGTTTTTCTTGCTATTTGACATTATTAAATAAGATTTTGACAGCCACCCCGTTGCGCCAAACGCGGAGCGCGCCTGCGCACACCGCAAGCCTGTGCAGAGCACAAGTTCTTGTCACCGTTCGTTACCGAGCGCATGTCACAGCACTGTATGAACTGTGTCGCACTCTCTTATGCTTCCATCCTTTTCAACCAGGACATTAACTAGAGCGAGAAAGAGAGAGGATATTATATGGTAGCGCCATCTGTGTCATCATATTGAACACTGTATTGTCAATGGGTATGTCTACAATAACAATCGCAATAGCTTACTCAGCGATTACAGTGCTGACTAAATCACGGTAATCGGTGGCCATATTGTTTTCCAGCGCTCAGTAATCAGTAAGCGATTGTATCGGCTAGACGCATACAATGGCTGATGATCAGTTACATAGCTTTTGTGGGTTGCTTGAAAACCTTTACTATATACAAAATTGTCATTTACGCGCTCGATAACAAGTTGTGAGAAGAACTAGCACTGAACACTATCCACTACTCGCTAACTCGTGTACAGTCGGTCAAAAATCACTACAATGTTTAAATCCTATTTCAATAACATATTGCTAACAATTCCTACTATGAGTTCGCAAGCAAAATTAAGCCTTATCGTGTTGATATTTTGGCCGACTTTACTTACAAGTTGGAGTGTACACTTCGGGTTAATCCATCGTAGCCACCGCGTAGCACTTATAAAAAGACATTGAAACTATTTCCTGTGACCTGTGAGTAAAATGCATAAAACTGCATACTTATAAAAACATGTATGTCATGTTTACAACTGTTTTAAAGTGCCTGTACTTAAATTCACTGACTCCGCTGCCATAATGACTTACAATGTAATATTTGGATTATCGAACCAAATCGCTACCCCATAGGGTATGCAAACAGCCATATACACCATATGAACAAAGTGCTAACGCGTGTTAAATGAACTTTAACCTTACCCTACTATTATCATAATCATAAGATTTAAGCCCGATTTAGACGAACTATTATCAGACAACTTTACAATTAGGGCTTATTAATAAATAATTTGTATAACACAAAATACGCCCTTCGATTAATTTATATATAAACATCATTTTGAAATGCGACTGTACTTGAAGCTTAAAAAAAAAAACAAATTTCCATTAAATTCCTACACATTTGGTCGAACAAATTAAAAAATAAAATGTACAAATTACATTCTACAATAAAAATAAGCTATATTCTATAATAATAATCTATTAATTACAATCCGTTGTATTAAAATTAAATTCTATAATCGTATAACAAAATAAAATGTTAAAGAGTTAAGTATTGCATGACACTTATCAATATAATACAATTTATTTACAGTTGACAATTTATTTGCACTATATTATTACAATAGGAATTGATTCACCGGCGTGCTCCCGGCGAGACTAACTTTTATATAGTGGAACCACTGCGCCAGCCGACGGCGTCACCAACACCGGAGGATGGATTTGAGCTGTATCTACATTGAAATAAGGTTGCTTCTTGAACTAATTTACATGTTGACAGTAGTAACATGATATTTTACTGTTACATGAGAGCTGATAGATACATGAGAGGTGTCAAAACACTACGGGAAATTAGTCCAATTTGATATCTATGCTTCGTACTTTTTTAATGTCTGTTTACATTAATTTGTAACTGTTATTGTATTCTTATGTTTGTTAAATGTTTCCGCTCTACTTGCAACCGTTCAAAAGTATCTGTGTATGTAAAGTAACTAACTACTATTAGGATTTTATTAATTTACATCTCAAGAGTTGGTGCCACTCCCCTCTGGATATAATAAACGTGGTCACTATCAACCTAACCGCACTTTGGTTATCAACTTTCAATGTCCACTAAGTTATTTATACAATATTATACTTTATATTGCAGACTTTAGTTAACATATCACTTTAACTTTTTCACAACTGATCTAAAGCTCAAGTTCTGAGTCTTAAAGTACATAGTGATAATGAAATAAGCTTTTAGCGAAGTAGCATTAATCTTTTGAACGACACATTTAATACTATAAATAGGATAGGATCATTTTGTTCATATACGCACACATTTGTGTATGAGAACTGTGAACCTCACACACTCAATAAAAATATATCAAAGCAAGTCAATTATTGTCCAATTTTTACTATCATCATGCTGATGTAGTTCAAAAGATTAACACGTAAATAAAGCAATTTATAAATAATATTCACCACTTCAGGCCAAAGAGAGTTTTCTGGAGAAAATAAATTCGCCAGGTGGCACCACTCACGCAGGTCTAGGGATGTTTCCAGGGTCAAAATAATTACATTATATTTAGTCCGTATTTTAGATTATAAAAATATATTGGACACGTATATTTCCTTTTTTCATTTAAACAAAAAATAACAAAGATACAAGGCATCACAATTAAGGAGTGGGGGTTTTTGACGTCAAACTGTAGCGAAAAACTCCCACTCATTGACGTCACGCGTAATTTTAACGGGCTATATCTTTGTCATTTTTAGTCTATTTCTTCTATATTTGTAAATATGAAAAGATATGTGTCTTTTCATTTTGAACAACCTAAAAGACGAACTTATTACATTTTTACGGCAACACGCTTAATGTCATATATTTGGTTTATTTTGACATAACACAGACGTTTACATAGCAATTGGCTTATCTATCTACAAAACGCTATCTATCAGGTATTCCATTTCGAAACACCACTATTCCACAAACACGATTTCGTAAACATCCCTTTGGTATACCTTACAGCTTTGCGCATGTTAATTTCCTCCAGAAAACTACCCATTTCCTTGAAGGCAATGGAAAAAACTGTCCCATTCATTATCTCATAATACCACAATATTTGCGTTCACACATTACATTTTTTTTTGTATCATCTAATTATGTTACATTTTCATTTAGGCGTTCAGTCGTTGCGTACGGCTCTGCGTTTGTGAATGATTATTGTAACACTAGTATGAATGGTAAGTACCTAGTATTAAATAGTGGTAACCGCTTTTCAATTCTGCAGTCTTTTCCTAATCTTGCTTTCGTAATGTGTTCATGTACCAATTGTTAAAGATTATATTGTAAATTAAAGCTACACTGTGCATTTTGCGAGCACACTAGGTGTGGTCTAGAATTCTAGATCAACATTTTTATGATCTCGTTAAAACATTATGAATTTTTCGTACCTCAAACCTGCGCGTGAGCAAATTAATGAATGACACATTATAACGTCATTGGAGATCTATGACGGTCTATAACCGATTGGTTAAAATAGACTTAGGTACTTGATTGTTATAGTTGCATGAACCGATACCCACAATAGTTCACGATTAAAAAGGCAATATTAATATTTGGTCGAGGTCCCACATCATTCACGACGCACATTAAATTTGTAAATATGTTGTATTTAAATACATAGAAGCCATCAGCTTATTGCAAACGAACGCTGAACCATCGCTAAACATTGTAATTTGATATAACTATTATTGTGTAGGTATCAGATTGGATTGGAAAGTACAGCATTTACTTCAGGTAAAAAGGCAAATTCCCTCAAGTGGTAGTTGTCATTTTGTAAGGCTTATCTCTAGCAGTGGGTGTTTGCACTCTGGTGATGACAATGATGACAGTTACCGAATTTCATTTCGTTTTCAACGTGTTTTAACCGATCGGGAGCTAGTTGACGTTAATCACTAAACGAATGAAGTATCGAGAGGCCCGTATGTGCAAACTGAACGAGTAAACGCTGTTAAATTCCAACCACGACGTGAACAAATTTTATAGTTGTGTAGTACACGCAAACTGCGCAATCACGTATAAGTGACACCGCTCCGCAATCACGCAAAGTGAGTTCACTACACAATCACACAAAGTGACCTCATTACACCATGCGGTCACGCACGACACACGCGACGCATAGCAGGTTTTACGCATAAGTGACTCCTCCACTGCGCAATCACGCAATAAGTGACCCCACTCTGCAATCACGCGGTCACACGAGACGCACCACAGGTTTCACGCACAAGTGACCCCACTCCACAATCACGCATAAGTGATTCCACTCCGCAATCACGCATAAGTGACCCCACTTCACAATCACGCGGTCACGGACGACACATGACGCACCGCAGGTTTCACGCACAAGTGACCTCACTCCGCAATCACGGTGCACGCACGTTACCAGACCCCTCTTTCCCAGTGGGCACTATGGGCAAGTGCCCAGGGCCCCGCGATCGATGGGGCCCCTCAGCTCATATACAAAGTGCCTAGTTCCTGTCAGGGCCAACGAAATAGTGTTCTTTCAAAGACAATAGGGGCCACGTTACCTAATATGTCCAGGGCCTCCAATAGGTTAAAGACGGCCCTGCACGTTACCGTAGTTTCGCGCCGCAGCCGCGCGCTCACGCCGCCCGTACATCCCGCAGCGCGTCGCGGCGCCGCTCCCGCCGCTGCGCGCGGTCGCGCTCGCGCCTCGCGTCGCGGCGGCCGGCGCGCGGCGCGGTGCCGCGGGCGGCGCGTCACGCGGCGCGGCGGGTGCGGCGCTAGTCGGCGGGGCGCGGCGGCGGCGCGCGCGGCGGGAGGGGGGACGCCGGCACGCTCCACGACTCGCTGCTCCCCCATCTACATACCGAATATATTTTAAATGTCCAGTAAATCGAAGGAAACCTTTTAAGGTTAGGACTTTCATATATTCTGTTTACATGTAAATAAAAAAATGCCAACCCGCCTGCCCAGCATGGCGATTATGAGTATATCCTCCGGAAGTTTGCCCTAGGTGGCGAACAACTGGAGAGGCCTATGTCCAGCAGTGGACTGCAATAGGCTGATGATGATGATGATGAAAAAAGAAATGCATTTTTCAAGACTACACAACCCAGCTAACCAACCCCTTGCTGCACCTCCGAAAAAGACGGGTAGAATAGGCCGTTCGCGCGCCCAGATCTGCTATATTTGACTATGGACAGCTGATTTTAGGTGCTTAGTAAAAGATAAAATATACGAGACTTATATCATTTATTAAAGGCAATGTTTTTATAGAAATGCAATGCAACATCCACTTAATAAAAAACCCTAAAAAAACAAATTCAAAAAATAGCTTTCACAATAGAAAGTGATATTTAAAGGAACATTCGATCTTTAAGGCCGCGTCCTGTACGCCAGCGGGCGACGCCGGCACGTGCGTCTTGCTCAAGTTTTTTTTTATAGTAGCTCGACATAATGGCTTCCCTACGCCTGATGGAAAGCCAAAGAGAAGCCCAAGTCGCTGTGACAATTGGCAAGTAACTGGTTAGTTACCTGTCAGTTGCCACTGCCATGCCGGCCCAATCCTAACCCCCACGAGCTCCGGAGACCCTACTCACCAGCAGAAACACGACCCGGAGGTCATTTGGCTGCGGTATTCTATAGGGTGGAGGTCCTTCCCCGGACGGGCAGCTCAATACGAGCGAAGATTCGCTATGCCCTACCTCTCTTCCTCAAGTTCACTGTTTTTATGTGAAGCTATTCTTGTCGACAGCGGCGCGGGCGACCACGTAAATCGCGCATACCGCCGGCATCGCCCGCACTGGCTGCAGGCGTCCAGGCCTTTTATTTATCAGTTACAATACAAACTAAGACAGTAAAACAGTAATCTCACCTGTGGTGCTGGTGATGGTGCGGCAGGTGGTGGTGGTGGTGCGGGCGCGCTGCAACGTGATGCCACTTGACGTACCCGCTCAGGCGGCGCTTCACCAGCCCCGCCAGCGAGTGCAGCCAGCCTGCGCGCACGCGCCGTTAGCCACGCCCACTCCCACGCCCACACCCGCCGCCACCAGCGCTCCGCCCACTCTAGCCGTGGGACCTCTTTGGTTGGATTGGATCACATCGATTCTTTAATGAAACGCGTGGCAGGCTTACTTGTGAAAGCTTCAGTGATGTAACAGACGCGGTTTTGTATATAAATTACCTACATATGTAATTGAAAGGCTCAACCAATTCGTCTATATAATACGTACCTAGTAATAGTTTTCTTATGTTTCGATAAAGAAAAACGAATATATTTACGTCAAGAATATAGTAAACTACTTTGGTCAGTCCTACGCAACTAAAGGTCCAAATTGTTTCACTATAAAAAAAATTTACTGGACCAATTCTAAAATTCAGATAATACCTATTTAAGTTAATAATCATTATGTATTTTATTATGAAAATTCATCATATTTATTGTTTAATTTTTACGGGTCCAAGAACAGTGCCCCTTAAGGTCTTTGTAACATTTTAAAGTTATATAACTAGTATCTAGAGTTAGATCGCCATAACATACTCACTCACTAAGCATAGTGTATGATGAATATCTCTTACTACAAAACGAACGGTTGACCTTCAACGAATAACATTTCAAACCAAAGAGGTCCCACGTAGTCAGATGCCCAGCCACGGCTGCGTTAACAGGCGAAGCGTCGTGTGATGACGTCATGAGATGGCGGTGACGTCACGAGGTGATGACGTCACCGGATGGCGATGACAAGCCCATACCTTGCCTCTACAAGCCGGGGTTGAGTTGCGACGGCGAAATGTAATGGACTATGCTCACTTGCCAATATTATTACTTACAAGTGCAAAATAGTAAGTATTTCCGAATTTCGCACTAGATTAGACCTTCTTTATTGATAACTAAACAAGTTTTATGCATATTCATAACGCGATCAGACTGATTATTATAGATGGCTAGCTCGAATGGGTAAGGAAATGTCATCCGAGCGATTTAAAATTTGCAATATGTATTCAGTTTTAATATTGTTGATTTTACTATTGCTAAAATTGTTAGAATTGACATACTTAGAAAGAAAGAAAGAAGAAGCTATGGATAAAAGGGGGACCTTTAACAGATCCGTCCAAAGAAAAAGTCTCGATGGGGTAGACCCCTTTATAAATTATAAACCATTCCCCCCCCCCCATATAAATGTTTTACTACACCAACAGTTTTTGTATAAACGTCGACAAATTGTCTTAAATATATAATGTTTTTATACCGGTTATTGTCCTGAGCAAACATGGCATATTGGCAAGTGAACACCAATGTTATGAACTTAAAATAATGAAAACATTTAATGAAAAGGAAATATGAACATTGTGCTGCTTACAACTAGACACAAAATGGAATGACCACATTTACCCTCGTATTAGTTCACATTAATAATGATATAAAAATAATCTGTGTAGTAGTAAGAAGCACTTGTGTGTAGTGAACTTGTGTTCCAGAACCATGTAACCCAGTGTATTCAAATCTAGCTCTTATTAGCCAAGTATTAGAGTCGTGTTTAGTGTAGCAAGGCATGTGACAGAGCGACAATGGGCAGGCGATGTGGGGCGCGTGAGGACAGCGGCAAAGCACAGGTTTACGTGTTGGCACAAACATTTGACACACATACACCGATGCTCCAACATTGGATGGGCAAATGTATGGATTTTGACACCGATCAGCATTTATAACGCCATATTTGATTGGTAAAATGGTTCAAATTGACTAATTTTGAGCGAAAAAATGATGATTGGTGAAGTAAGATCCGCTGAGGAGATCACAAGTGCAATGAAGGTCTTATTATCAACGACCTTATTTCAAGAGTAAAAAGGTTGCAAACAAGATAGCAAGACCTTGATTCCACCTGCTGCATTCAACGGACCTTCACACATAATGATTGGTATAACAAATAATAAAGTACTGTTCAAATGTTCTGCCAACGCACAACAGATTATACATAGAATATTCCACGAACAGCGGTCTGTAAGATATAATTGTCAGAAGCGATTACATATAACGAGTTAGTGTCAGCTTACAGAAATTATATTTGCTTTAATGCTAACTGATTTATGCTAGTCTTTCGCGACGTTTGTCGATGCCTTTACCCAGTAAAACATCTAGTTAATGTTCAGTTTTCTATGTGTGGTCGTGATACAAGAAATCCGACAGTGACCTTTCAGATTTCTTGGCGTGGTTATTCTCAATGCATATTTTCATTCGGATTCGGAACTTTGAATAGTACATTAGGCCAGTACATCTTATGTCAAATTTAAATGACTGTGAATGACAATCGCTTTATTTTAAAAGGCAGACCTGTTCAATATTAATTTTTGTCTATAGATACAGGATCTATTTGGCTATAGAACAAGTTGCACTTCTTTTAGGTGCCAAATTAATATTTTCAAAAATACAGTAAGTTACTTGCTTTTTCAAATAGCATATGTTCTTGGAAATCAAATCTACTATTTATGGCTGTCGACTAATCAATTCAGACGACTTTGTGGACATTCAATCACGAAAGAGTTAATCTCTAATTAGTCACAGTCTAAAATGCAATTTTATAATTAACATGTTTATTACAAATGCTTACGGAACATTTTGCGTTGCCTTTATTTCCTAAGACCACAAAATACCTACAGCCAAAAAATTTTAACGACCATAGACAAACTCGACCATAGACTAGATATTGCTGAGAACAGGCGTCCGACATGTCTAGCGCAAGCAGAATATCTGCGAAGCACACAGGATGGCAGCAGAAGCTTCTCCCATATCGTGTGTGTTCATTCTCTATTATGTACACAGTGGTGGGGATATCGTGAGACATACAATACATGATAATGATACAGGATGAATGTGAAAGAAATTATTGCGGGTAGTTGTATATTTACTTGGTGTATATCAATTAGTTAAATGAATTTAGTTTTTATCCATTCCCAGGTCCATACAAAGGCTAAGGAGCCGTATCTAATTTCGATTGCGACTCATGGGAAATTTCCCATAAGAAAGATAAATTTATCTTTCTTATATTATGTCCTTTTTCTAATACACATGTAGTAGTGTAGGCAGTCCTTAGGTGACGGGCCAAATCTAGCGCGAGCACTAATCGCGCTGAAGCGTGCAAGCCAACCAAAAGAACTATTGACATATTCAGTAGTTTCTTATTGACTACTAACCAATAATGTCAGCCGTCTAAATAGTCTAACGATATAATTATGTAGAGTGGTACTTGGTTGAAAGAGTTTAAACTCGTGTCATGCCATTGCCTTATAAAATAAAATAAAATAATTTATTTCTGCAAATAGATTTACAAGTAAATTCTTATTATGCCCCTATGGTCCATGCTCTAATGTGGGGCCGATAAAAGACAGGCTGTCATCAGCCTGTCTTTAAATATCTATATGTCATCCTCATGGATGACTGACCTCCTAGTAACAATCTGAGCATAAGTTCTCATTTTTCTCTATCGATTACCAAAGTCAATTCAATTGCAACACGATACAACATACTTTTACCCGCAACAACTTCACATCAACACTAGTGTAACAGCGAATGGTAGGACCAGAGTGGAGAGCGCAGCTTGCGTCTATCTAGTCTGTATCCAGGCACCGCGGCATAGGCTGGCTGCCCTCCCGGTCAACTCAATACTTCACACAAATTAATATCAATATGAGGACAAAAATAAAAAAAATCTATATGATTAAAAAATCTGTTTTCATTTATATAGAGTATAGTAATTAATAATGGGTAAGATTGTTACCTAATCGCATTATTTTACAGACCGACAAGGATTTTGTGGCGCGTGGGCGAAATCCTTACACTTCATACAAAACGTCACATTTGACGTTTATTTTTGACAGTAACGCCGTTATGTCAATGTTACCTACGCGCCAAAAGATCCTTGTCGGTCTGTTTAGATTTCTAATAAATATTACATCGTTAGCGAACAATACTGAGCGTCTTCGCAATTTGTAAGAATGTACAATAAAACGAATTATTTGGACGTTTTTCTTAGAATTTATTGTTTTATTCAAGAGTATTGTTAACTAAACGATGGTATCATTACCGTAAAAATCACCGAAACAAAATAATCACTTATATCAGATTATGATTTTAGTTAACTTGATAAACAGAAATTGTCCTATTTTGTAAAAATTTGTTCCGATTCTTTAAAAATTGAATTGAGTAGTGAAAAAAAAACAGAATATGTAAAAAAGTAATTGTTTAGTGTTTGTTTGTGTTTTAAATTAAATGTATTGTTTAAAAAATGTTGCAATTATTAAAAATTATTGAAGACTGTATAGTGTTTCAGACCACTAATACATTACCAATTATTTATTAAACTGTGCAACTTTTATGTTTTTTTAATTTTAAATATCTATATGTATATTATAGGTATCAATATAACTTTTGTAAATAGTACATATTGCCCTGTATCACACTATCGATATTATCGATAGTACTATCGTTATTGTACCGGGCAACACTAGGCCCGAGATACATAAATGATGTCGTGGCGTAACTGTACTACACGAGGCCGGTGGCAAATGGACATTTTTACTAAATAAATTATTTTTGGGAGTTCAAATTGTCTTCCGCCCGTGGGCCCCTTAAACCTGAAGTTGCGATACTGTGTGTGTATGTGTGTGCGCTCACCCTGGTCGTCGTGGGGCAGCGGCGGCGGCTGCGTGGCGGGCGTGGCGGAGGGCGCGATGACGTCACTGGGCGGGGGCGGCGCGGCGCGCGGCTTGTGCGAAGGGTGTGCGGGGCGCGCGCGCAACTCTGCCCGAGTGAGGCTCTGACTCCGCCCCTCCGATAACCTGACAGAAGAGACGTTAAAGTGCCAAGTCTACTACTACATCGGTTTTGTGGAACCAACTCTCTGCGTCAGTCTTTTCGAACAGCTACGACTTGGAAGCCTTCGAGAAACGAGCGTACTCCTATTTAAAACATCTGGATATACCTATAATCGCCACGCTGGGCAAGCGGATTGGCGATCCTTAAAATACCGCAGCGGGTCATATGCAATTTAGGAATGAAAACATTTTTATTTTCATTTCCATCATAATTATATTCTCATTACTATCTAAAAATAAAATGACGACAGACGCACAAAACTTACTTATCATTAGTGAGCAATAGTGGCGAGGCGGCGTGCAGCCTCTCGTGAAGCGCCGGCGGCTCCAGCTCCATACTGCCGTTCGCTGCGACACACAAAACGTACATCAAACACAACCTCGAGAATACTTCTCCAAGGAGACTAGCCAAGATCCGCCTCATCATCATCATCAGCCAGCCATCAGCCCATTGCAGTCCATTGCTCGACATAGGCCTCTCCAGTTGTTCGCCGCTTAGGGCAAACATCTGGAGGATATACCCATAATCGCCGGGCTGGGCAGGCGGGTTGGCGATTGCAGGACGTAACTTCTCGCTCCAGTGACGCTGCTGCCCGTCATTTTAGCTACGCCTTCAATTGTGATGGTTATACCGCCACCAGTCGGTTGCCAGCGCCTCGTTTGCTAATTGGCAGGATGCACCACGGGCAGGTGAGGTTGGCTTGGAGCGGAATGATGATAGGCCGCTCCAAGACATACATCCAAGGTCCACCTGGGAGCGTTCAAGTATTACGTGACGCAATATTTGAAGATTTTTGAACCCAAAAGGTTTGCCAACTTGCGAGAACGAATTGAAAATCGCGGGAAATCAGACAATCGAGGGATTTCCCGTAAAGCATAAACGAAAAGGGTTGCCAATTTAGTACTTTTAATTAACTAATTTTTTAATTTAATTAAAGAAATAACGTTACGTCATGTAAGAACAATTTTTTCTTTACTTTTTATTATATTGGAGTTGATTAAATGAAAAAAACAAGTAATTTGACTTATTACGTTTAAAAACAAATCTACTGTCTAGATCTCATTCAAACCAATTTTCGTTAGTAGTCATCATTTTAAAATACCAATCTATAGATACCCCCGTCCCGTTTTTGCCATTTTGGCTACGGAACCCTAAAAACGGCAGACGTTTACCTTCGTGTCCCAGCATGTGATTGGTCCGGTTGGTCCGCGGCGGCGGCTCCGGCGACCGGCCCGTGCTGTGGTCCCTGCTTAAACTGAAACAACATATACATCAGTATGACAACCTTCGGCCAAGACAACTTTAGCCGTCACTGGGATAAGCCGCGTGAGCCTGCGGTCCCGTTTCTTCCCGCTCGCTACCCTGGGCGACCCATGAGCGAGCTCTATATACCAATTATCTATATATACCCGTATTCACAAAAATATATGAAGACTTTACTTATCTATGGCAATTACTATGGCGACTGGCACTCAAGTGTTGTCTAGGAATAGGGTACTGTGCGTCCGCACGTCGTATAGTAACATTTGTGAATACGCCCGGTAGATCCCAATTACATAATATTTCTTTCTGGCGGGACGCGGTGTCCTACAACCATTCTGCAGGACCTGAGGTTGACTGATAGAGAATGCTTCTAATATTAAGTTTTTTTTTTTTTAATAGTGGCTCGACATAACGTTACTTGTCAGTTGCCACCGCCATGCCGGCCCAACCCTAACCCCCCACGAGCTCCGGAAACCCTACTCACATCAACAGAACCACCGTATTTGCCCGTACATGTAGGCTATGATGTGTATGATATATGAATTTAGATGCTCACCTCCTATGCCTGGGCGTCGCGTGCAGGTCTACCCTGGACCTCCGCTGCTGGCTTTGGTGATAGAACCTCTGCAGGACTATCGGACTAGTGTTACCGGAACTCTGCACAGGTCAGGAGCAAACATGATATTACATGAAATTACTCGATAGCAAAAGCAACACAAATTTCAAATTTGTGTTGCTTTTGCTATCGAGTAAACTCAGCCGCAAAGAACACACATACAGCGATAGTATAGAGGCGTTTAAGGAGGTGTTATCGCCACAGCGCCTGGCGCGAATCAACTCTCCGTGTCTTATTAAGCGAGCCTTTACAGTCAATGTAGGAGTTGAAATGAGTGATATTACTGATATATTTACCTGTGGGGATGCCCGCCACCGGCTATCGGCCGAAACGCGCCGAACAGGGAGGGGCGGCGATGCGCACGCTTCTATCGTTCTAAAAGATATTTAACCAAATAAATATAACACGAAATATACTTTAAGCGAAAGAGACAAATATAGAAGGGATAAAATTGTGACATAGAGAAAGAGAGAGAGAGAGAGAGAGAGAATGATAGCGAATGCCTATATCATCCTAAGAGATATTCAACCAAGTATAAAACAAGTTCCTATTAATAAGAACACCTTATCTTAATCTGAAAGTATTTATTTACGCAATCCAATTACAAACACTCATTCAACCAGAGATAGAGAAAAAGTAATAATCGGCGGGAACTCGATGACAGCTGTCAGTGTCACCGTTACGTCAAACTCAACTGTCAACGTTAGTGCGGTGACTCTTGAGCGTGGCGAATAGTGCTGTGCCGCAGCGGTTGATTACTCTCCTCTAACACTATATAGAAGTCATTAATTAAAGAGAGTGAAAGAGAGATAGACTTACTTCCGTCTCGGGTATGGGGAGTGATTTGAAAAGTCCGCTTCTAAGCTCGCGGGCTGCGAACTGCTCCCGCCCACGTTTGAAGAGTTGCCCGCCGTCGCCCACCATGGTCTGAAGATAACATAATATACATACTATAGAATCTCCACAGATTCTGCCACCTAAGGCTATATACGGTCACAAACAGTATGTGAGTCAGAAAGTAGATGCGTCTTTAAAACAATTAGAAGAAAAAGAACAGATAATAATTTGGCTATGTTTCTGTATCCGATATTTCCTAATATGGAAAGGTTTACTTACACTATACCGCGACAATATGGTAAACTAGACCTACAACCATAACAGACATGCAGCAGTAAAAGTAGGCGAGTTTCATAAGCCAATGTAGTAAAGTTTATTTTAGAATGCAACTAATGAGCCTTCAATAATGTCCGGGGTCACTGAACTTGGTCGAAATGTGAAAAGTGCGTCACATGCATGGACGCGGTTACTTATTGAACAGCTGTTCATTACGTTACCAGGGTCACTGACCTTGACTGAGTGGGCGTGGCCGGCGTCCAATGCTGCGCGCTTGTGACGAAGTTCCTAACTGGCTGTGGCGTGGGGGACTTGTCCAAAGTCACTGACCTTGACGGCGTGGGCGTGGCCTGCTCCGGCGTCCAATGCTGCGCGCTGGTAACAAAATTCCTCACTGGCTGCGGCGTGGGGGGCGTGTCCAGGCCGTTGAAAGGTGGCGAGGGCGTGGCCTGCGTGATGTGTGTCTATCTATTGAGCTACTGTTCATTGCGTTACCAGGGTCACTGACCTTGACGGAGTGGGCGTGGCCTGCTCCGGCGTCCAATGCTGCGCGCTGGTGACAAAGTTCCTGACTGGCTGCGGCGTGGGGGGCGTGTCCAAGCCGTTGGCGGGCGGGGAGGGCGTGGCCTGCGTGACGTGTGTGGCGTGCGTGACGTGGGTGACGACGGGCGCTTTGCTGGGCGTCCCGTGCGCGGTTATGGGCAGCGCAGCGTACCACGCACCCACAGACACGTTACTTTGCGCAGAGTTGACTACGAACGGGTGTTCTAGTAGTTTGGCGTACTTTGGTCTGTGTCGGTAGTTTTTTGTTAGGCTGAAATAAAGAACAATAGGGTTAGATGACTCCTTGGAAGTTCAGTGATGATAATAAGTATTATCATGGGCGTAGCGAGATAATTATTATTAAATATATCCATGTATATGTTTTAAACAGTTAATTAACACTCACCACTGTGATACAAATGACTTAAATTCTTGTGAGAAATTACTATCTTCGGGAAGTTGTGGAGGATCTTCTGATATGACCTGAAAATTAAATGTTTTATAAATTATTTTTGTAAATTTGGGTCTTTTGAAGGGCGCCCAAAGATACAAGATCTAGCTAATAGTCGCTCTCGATGAATGTAGAAGGATTCAGCTGGACATCATTTGAAGTCTTTAGGAGCGACAGTTTCTGTGCGGGTTCGGATCTGCAAATAAAGTGATCCGGCCGGGAACCAAGGTCAGCGACGTAGCTTACCGAATAGGGAATATGCATGACTTTTTTTTATGGATTTATTGAGATCTTTTATCTTCCAGATACATAAATATCGAAGAATTTTTAAACTATATTTTCTATTAAGCGAGTTATAAAGCGTTAAAGTTATTGCTTAGACAGAGAGATCCGACGCGGCGGATGACGTCACGTACCGTGAGCGCCGTACTAACTCCATAGAAAAATCTGTTTCGCGAGAGAGAGACGGATATATTTGCTTTCAACGACTGTATCTTACCCATTTTTCAACCAATTTTGATTTTCTTTTCATTTTTTCTTTCAGATTTTGATCTATTTTACGATAAATTAGTAAATACCTGAAACTATTTTTCATGCATATTCGCTATTAGTATGCTGAAGTGGCAGCGCCCAGGCATAGGAGTGACATCTTTGGGGTAAACAAGTTCTGGAGTGGATACTGCTTCTTGGCAAACGTAAGAACGCCCACCGGTCAGGAGGGACGATTTGCGCGGGATGACTAGGACACCGCTTCTTGGCAAACATAAGGGCGCCTATAGGCCAGGTGGAGTGACGATTTGCGCAAGAATCTAGAATTGAGCAAAGTGATGAACATTAAGCTATTATAGCTAAAAATTATAATTAGTCCGTCTTTTAGCTTATGCAAAAATAAAAGACACGTATTTTTCCTTTTTTCATTCAAATAAACAATAGCAAAAATACAAGGCGTCAAAAGTTAGGAGTGGGAGTCTTTGACGTCACTCGCTCCCGTAAAAATGCCTCACCGAGTGACGTCACGCGCAATTTCAACGGGCTATAACTATGTAATTTTTAGTCTTATTTACAAATAAAAAAAAACGTGTCTTTTATTTTTGAATAAGCTAAAAGACGGACTAATTACAATTTTTAGCCATAATAGCCTATTGGATGGGCCGTACCTTGGTGAGCACCTGGAAGTCGCTCTGGCAGTCCCTGTAGGGGAACACGCCGGTGGCCAGCTCGACCAGCGAGATGCCGAGGGACCACACGTCCGCGCGTATGTCGTAGTCCGGCCGTTGCGGGTCCGGCGGGTCTATGCGTTCAGGCTGTGAAAATAAATAAATATCAGACAACACATACATTACTCCGGTGCCACAGTAAGCAGCTTTGTGTTATGGGTATCGGACGAACCATCTCATCGCACGGGTGTCGAGAAAATGACTAATGTCAGGAAACTGGCAGCAGTGTTTACCTGGGTACAAATAAAAACCTGCCAAGCGTGGTGACTAACGCAAGAAATCGCACAGCTTCACGCTTCCAGCAGGCAGACTTAGTCAACTAGTTTGAGACAGCTGATTGCTCAAACTAGTTGCCGTTATTAATTACTAGCTGATACCTACGACTTTGTGTGCGTACCCTTTACATTTCAAGGCTCATTTAAGGAAACATCAGCAAGCTTATACAAGGTGACTTTTTAATCACTATCCAATTTTGTTCTGGGCATTAGGTATCGTTAATAGAGCCCATTTCTGCAAAAAAAAAAATAGGTAAAATTTTTAAAACAAATTCATTGTCCCGAACCAATTATAAATTTTACATGGTTACCATTTCGTAGTACTCGCGGTAATACCGTCTTACCTTTAATTCGTACCTTAATTCGTAATACCATTGATATTTATCGTTTTGCGTACTAAATATTTACGCCAGAAATGGTAACCATGCAAAATTTATAATGGATTCGGGACAATAACTTTGTTGTGAAAATATGAACTATATTTATTTTTGCAAAAATAGGCTCTAATAACGATACCTAATGCCCAGAAAAAATTTGGATAGTGATTAAAAAGTCACCTTGTATAGAGTCGAGTCAGCCCAGAATCGAGCAAAGTGGTGGATTGTGCGCCAAATTAGCGAGGCGTATGGTCAACTTCTTCCTTCCTTCCACAATACCATCAGCAGAGATCAGAGATGTAAGGGAACGACCTTGTATAAATAAAAATAAAATAAGATTTATTGTCTTCTTACAACATCAATACATAAAAAAAAATCAACATAGGTAACGGATTACATTAGAGACAATAGGAATTAGCTCAGCTGGTGCTGCCACGGGGAAAGATCTGGGCAGCGCTGGTTTTCAGCTTCTCCCCTACCCTCTAAGATATTGTTTGAGGGCATGCGTATCGTCTATCACCTTTGCGCTCCAAGCCACCATCACCTGCTTGTGGTACATCCTGCCAAATAAAAAACGAGGCTCTGGCTACCGAATGGTGACGGTATAACCATCACAGTTGAAGGCGCAGCTAAATACCACATGCCGAAGACGGGCAGCAGCGTCACCGGAGCGAGAAGTTACGCCCTGCGATCCGCCCTTGTGGTGGCAAGCAGCTGGAGAGGCGTTTGTGAATAGGGAATATGCATGACTTTTTTTTATGGATTTATTGAGATCTTTCAGTGTATCTTATATGTATATTTCATGTATCTTCCAGATACATAAATATCGAAGAATTTTTAAACTATCTTTTCTATTAAGCGAGTTATAAATCGTTAAAGTTATTGCTTAGACAGAGAGATCAGACGCGGCGGATGACGTCACGTACCGTGAGCGCCGTACTAACTCCATAGAAAAATCTGTTTCGCGAGAGAGAGACGGATATATTTACTTTCAACGACTGTATCTCGCCCATTTTTCAACCAATTTTGATTTTGTTTTCACTGTTCGTAGTAGATTTTGATCTATATTACGATAAATTAGTAAATACCTGATACTATTTTTCATGCATATTCCATATTGCGATAAGCTGCTGATGATTTTTTCCAAATTTCATTAAAATTAATTCAGTTAGTTTTAACGTAAAAGCGTGAATTAGTTTTGCACCCACAGTAGTCTAACGATAATAAATAAACTTTTAATATGTAACAGTATGGTTTGCGCGTGTAATTGTTTGTTCTTATGACTCGCAACCTATGTATAAGCTGTAGTACTGTATAGTTTCATCATGATCCGTTTGGTAGTTTTTGCGGGAAAGAGTAACAAACATGTATACCTACATCTATCCATCTAAACGGATGTGTAGTATAATATTTTGTATAGGTATGTAATGTCTTTTATATAAATTTTAAATTAAGGGAAACCTATAATTAGCCTTATCTACTTTAAAATGTAATCTACATTTAAGTCACTTTTGTTACGCCGTTGGTTTTCTGAAATAAATCTTAACTAATATTATAAAGCTGAAGAGTTTGTTTGTTTGAACGCGCTAATCTCAGGAACTACTGGTCCGAATTGAAAAATTCTTTTTGTGTTGAATAGACCATTTATCGAGGAAGGCTTTAGGCTATATAACATCACGCTGCAACTATTAGGAGTGAAGATATAATGAAAAATGTATGTTCGCGCGCAAGGTGAGCGCGGAGTGTTAGTCAACGCGGGGGACGGGGGGAAACGATCCTCGACCGCGATGGGGCATCGCGGTCGAGGATCGTTTCCTGCCCTGCGCTGCCCCGCACCGCCCCCTCTCAGCCGCCTGGAGCACTGGAACGCCGGGCGGGAAGCGGAGTCGACGACGGAACTCGGACGCAGACGCAGCTGCCACGCGCTTCGAATATAATCCCTCCACAATTATCAAAGTTTTAATGTAAAAACAAAGGGGAAAACTATTCCACGCGGACGAAGTCGCGAGCACAGCTAGTAAATAAATAAATGATGAGTACACCCACCGCCATATAAGCCGCGCAGCCGGCGTTCCTCGTCTTCGCCTTGGAGTCGACGAGCCGGCCGCTGATGCCGAAGTCGCACAGCTTCACGTTGCCGCATTCGTCCAGCAGGACGTTGCTCGGCTTCACGTCGCGGTGGATCACGCCGTGCACGTCCTTCAGGTACGACAGCGCGTTTACAGTCTGAAACGTGAAATAACCACGTTGATATGCTTTCCATCAGGTGTAGGGAAGCCATTATGTCGAGCCACTAAAAATAAAAAAAAAAAAAAAATTATGGCTAAACATTGCAATTAGTCCATCTTTTAGCTTATTCAAAAATAAAAGACACGTATTTTTTTATTTGTAAACTAGCTGTGCTCGCGACTTCATCCGCGTGGAATAGTAATTTTTTCCCCGTTTTTTTTACATTTTCCATTATTTCTTCGCTCCTAATAGTTGTCACGTGATGTTATGTAGCCTAAAGCCTTCCTCGATAAATGGTCTATTCAACACAAAAAGAATTTTTCAATTCGGACCAGTAGTTCCTGAGATTAGCGCGTTCAAACAAACAAACAAACTCTTCAGCTTTATAATATTAGTTAAGATTTACTAATTTATCGTAAAAAAGATAAAAATATATTACAAACAGTGAAAACAAAATCAAAATTGGTTGAAATACAGGGCGAGATACAGTCGTTGAAAGTAACTATATCCGTCTCTCTCACGCCAAACAGATTTTTCTATGGAGTTTGTATGGCGGGCACGGTACTTGACGTCATCCGCCACGTCGGGTCTCTCTGTCTAAGCAATAACTTTAACGCTTTATAACTCGATTAATAGAAAAGGTATTTTAAAAATTCTTCGATATTTATGTATCTGGAAGATAAATGATCTCAATAAATCCATAAAAAAAAGTCATGCATATTCCCTGTTAAGAGAGTTTTTATTGGCAGACTTCCATGATAGGTAAGACGGCTTTGTCATCTTTTTTTCCGGATCAGGGATGTAAAGGAGCGGCCCATCATCTTTTCGCTTTAGGCCAACCTCACCTGCCCGTGGTGCATCCTGAATAACAAACGAGGCGCTGGCAACCGACTGGTGGCGGTATAACCATCACAATTGACTGCGTAGCTAAATACCACAGACCGATGACGGGCAGCAGCGTAACCGGAGCGAGAAGCTACGCCCTGCGATCGCCAACCCGCCTGGCCAGCGTGGCGATTACGGGTATATCCTCCAGATGTTTGCCCTGTGGCGAACAACTGGAGAGGCCTATGTCCAGCAGTGGACTGTGATAGGCTGATGATGATGATACTTGACTGCGAATTGCCTGGTAGTAAGCGATTGCAGCAGCACGCTAACGCCACCGTACGATATACAAACAAGTCATTTGACGCCCTATGCAGATCTAGACGTCCGCGTCGGTGACGATGACGAAAGAGCGTACAATGTATAGACAAGTCATTTGACGCCCGACCGCCGCAGCGAACGGACGTGTTCATATACACTCACCGCCACAGTCACTTTGCCCAGTATCGCCTCCGGAATGGGCGCGCCGAGCCGCTTGAGAAGCTTGTCGAAGCATGAGGCCATCAGCTCCATGCAGATCGAGACGTCGGCGTCGGTGACGAAGTCATTTGATGCCCGACCGCCGCAGCGAACGGACGTGTTCATATACACTCACCGCCACAGTCACTTTGCCCAGTATCGCTACTGGTATGGGCGCGCCAAGCCGCTTCAGAAGCTTGTCGAAGCATGAGGCCATCAGCTCCATGCAGGTCCAGACGTCGGCGTAGGTGACGAAGTCATTTGACGCCCGACCGCCGCAGCGAACGGACGTGTTCATATACACTCACCGCCACAGTCACTTTGCCCAGTATCGCTACTGGTATGGGCGCGCCAAACCGCTTCAGAAGCTTGTCGAAGTATGAGGCCATCAGCTCCATGCAGGTCCAGACGTCGGCGTAGATGACGAAGTCATTTGACGCCCGACCGCCGCAGCGAACGGACGTGTTCATATACACTCACCGCCACAGTCACTTTGCCCAGTATCGCTACTGGTATGGGCGCGCCGAGCCGCTTCAGCGGCTTGTCGAAGCAGGATGCCATCAGCTCCATACAGACCTATACGTCGGCGTCGGTGACGAAGTCATTTGACGCCCGACCGCCGTAGCAAGCGGACGTGTTCATATACACTCACCGTCACAGTCACTTTGCCCAGTATCGCTTCCGGTATGGGCGCGCCGAGCCGCTTGAGAAGCTTATCGAAGCAGGACGCCATCAGCTCCATGCAGATCCAGACGTCGGCGTCGGTGACGAAGTCATTTGACGCCCGACCGCCGCAGCGAACGGACGTGTTCATATACACTCACCGCCACAGTCACTTTGCCCAGTATCGCCTCCGGTATGGGCGCGCCGAGCCGCTTGAGAAGCTTGTCGAAGCATGACGCCATCAGCTCCATACAGATCCAGACGTCGGCGTCGGTGACGAAGCAGCCGAGGCAGCGCACGATGTAGGGGCAGCCGTGCGAGCGGACCACCACGTCCAGGTCCATTAGGATGCGCTTTGTCTCTTCAGAGTTACCGGAGCGGCGCATTTGCTGTAGAAATAAGTTTTGATTGGGTATCAGGAATACCTGTCTATTACTTATAATAAATCTGTAGAGAGGTCAATTCTGTATATGAAATATTTTTTCAAAATAACTATCAGGGGTTGATAAGTGATCTATACTGATGCCAAAAATGCAATCAGTAAAATTTTTGTCTGTCTGTCTGTATGTTCGTTATAGAAACAAAAACTACTTAACGGATTTTGACGAAACGGTACAATTATTCTTCATACTCCTGGGCAGGTCAAAGTATACTTTTGATCACGCTACAACCAATAGGAGCAAAGTAGTGACAGGAAGTGTGGGGAAAACGGGAGAAATTTTTATCAGCATGTTTGAACGCGCATCACATGAAAACTACTGCATGGATTTGAATGCGGTTTTCACCAATGTATTGCTAGAGGTGTAACTTAAAATTTAGGTACCATTTTAAGGAAGTCCGTTATTTTTTTTACACGATATCCACGCGTGCGACGCCGCCGGCTCAGCTAGTCACAATATATGAGGCTAAGCGTATGCTAAGAGGAAGGCGACACAGATCCACCATGCCGTGAGGTCCTAAGCTTTCGGGCTTTGTCTTATTCGAGGTCATTGATATGGGCTTCGCTATAATATATGACGACTAGTTTGGTTCATTTCGATCCTCGCACAGTACAAACATTTTGTATTGCACGAACATGTCTGTTGTTGGTCTGGGTGTTTGCTATTGTTGGCATATTATAAAAAAAAATCCAGTTCTACCTTCCATTGTGATGGTTTTACCGCCACCAGTCGGTTTGTTCTTCGGCAGGATGCACCACGGGCAGGTGAGGATGGCTTGGAGCGAAAAGGTGATAGGTCGCTCCCTTACATCCCATTTTTTTTTCAGATTTTTTTCACCAACATTTGTTTAATAGAGGAAATTCGCGAACTAGACAAAAAAATTAGTCAAATAGCCTATTGTACTCGTATGTACCTTGACCGCGATGACTGTGCCGGAGGGCTGGTGCAGCATCTTGACGACGTGGCCGCAGGTGCCGCTGCCGAGCTCGCCGAGGTGCCGCAGCTCGTCCACGTGCGACCAGTACTCTATGTACCTTGACCGCGATGACTGTGCCGGAGGGCTGGTGCAGCATCTTGACGACGTGGCCGCAGGTGCCGCTGCCGAGCTCGCCGAGGTGCCGCAGCTCGTCCACGTGCGACCAGTACTCTATGCCGTTCACGTTCAACTTGCCGCTCACCTGAAAACGTACCTGAACTATTACGAGATTCTAAAATAATAAATAAATAAAAACTTCTTTGTTGCAAGTGAAAATCATTACAACATAGTTTGCCAGGGCTTCCCAAAAAGTAGTCAAAGACACTTGTGTAAGGAATGCCTCGCTTCTACCACGTAATCAACAGTTTTGATTTAATTACATAATTGTCATTTTTACATCATGATGAGCAATTAAAAAAAAATTATTGAATTATTAATGCTGAGCGGAGACCATTTTGGAACCAGCAAAGTGGTATTTTTATAGACTCGTAGGCACGGGGGCCGCATCCTGGACGCGGCCAGAGCGGGCGAGACGCGCGGTATACGTGGTCGCCTGCGCAGTGAATACTTATCGGAAAGGCAGCTATTTTGCCGCGGAGAGAAGTGCAATCCATTCTGATATGACGCGTATGTTGTATCCGCGTAACACTTGCCAGTATGGCAGCTCACTAAAGGCGACGAAATAACTAGATGCTATAATTACCTACCTTATACACTTCTCGCATTCTGTGCTCTGTTTCTGACGCTTGTGGTGATCGCGGTGGAAATGATGGCACATTATTTCCGGAGAACATGGGAGCTGAAAAAGACCAAACAATGTATTTTATCAACTTCTTTAAATAATTCTTAAAGCAGTTATTACACCACCCGGTATTCAGGGCACTGCACGTCGGGTGGGCGGGTACCCCAGTTAGTGCGGCGCTTATTACACTACTCTGAAAATCGGTCCCTAAATCAGTTGATACACGATAATCGCTCTAAATATTATTACAATACGCAATCGGCAGAGCAGTTAGGCAGATCGGGATGTTCCGACCGCCCTAAATCGGGACACGCGGTAATAAGTTACACCACCCTTATTTAGAGTTAGGGTCCCTTGAAACCGGGTGGTGTAATAAGCGTTTGTTGCCTATATTAATAATATTAGAGAAATATATCCTATTTTTTTAAAATGTACCTACTCTACCCTGTGGAGATAGAGACAATGTATTCATTAAGTCAATGTGGAGTCCTCAGATCAGAGAGACAGCTAGTCTACCTCATCAACCCCACACTAAATATTAAATTGATTGACAATCAATATTCAATCCTTTTAGCTTTTTAACCCAACGCTCGCCATGTGCACTGCACTGCCAATTATTTTTTCTTTGCAAGTGCGGTGAGCGTTGGAAATAAAATTCGCGTCGCCGATCACGCGTACCCGTGGCCTGGCCATAAGTGCGAAGTCATTTCTCCATACAATTAGATATGTGTCCATTTTAAAACAAATTCCTATGAGCCCAGCCACACTAAGTAGCCAAAACGTTCTGTTTGCGGCTGTCGAAACATGCGATTTGGCGACATTTTTTTATTGACCTGGAATCATTTTAAGAAAAAGTGACAAAATAGATCCAGTGTGGTTGGGTTGTAACTGGGCCCAAACGGACATTTGAACAAGGACCATTTTTGCAACAAAAGTTTTATAAACAAATGGATATCAAGGTTATAACATATTTTTATCTCAATTATTGCATAACAGATAATGTAGTAGTTATAAATAAAGTAAAACAATAAATAAACATAGCAACAACAAGTAAGGTAACATATCTTTTGCACCAATGATGGCAAGCACTTCTCTCTAAATCATAGGAAATTAGTGAGTCACAGAAAGTGTTCACATTATGAATATTTATTACTTCATTACTTGTAAACAAGAAAGAGTGTGGACCATGATGTCAGCCACAAAATTATCATTACATTAGACTTTTTCAATGGATTTTGCATTTCTTAGAAAACAATGTACAGATATATATACATAAACATACATGGTAAGTCTTCAGTTCCAAGTATGTGATTCAAATTTACAGTATTTTATTCCTATTTTCATGCTGCCCTATAATGTCTCATAAGAACAACTGAACTGATATTATTTCTGTCGCGGCGGACCGGTCGACACATGGGAGGAGACGCGCGGGCGGAAGGTCCTGACGTCGGCGCGCGGGCAGTCATCGCTCAGTCGTCCCTACACACTCACTATATCCAGAAGGCTACAGTCCATTATTATTTACCACCAAGAACCAATTTAGACATTTCCCTGCTGAGAGGCTTGACCCTACTCTAAACTATGGTGATTGGCCTCAGTTAGCCATGTGGGCCAAGTACAGTTTGGTGGTTGTGTAAATCTTAGAATTTCTTCATTCCACTGTTCTCAACCAAATACAAAATCAATACTACATTCAATATCAATTCAATATTGTAAAGTAGGTAAATTATTATTGGATGTTTTGGCATTATTCATAAAAGTAGACAAAAAGACGAAAGGTGTTATTAATTTGTAGCAAGCCGAATAATATCCAACATAGTCAACATTCTGACTAAAAGAGAATAGACCCAACTATATTAAATGCACAGTGTAATCAGTTTTGAGGTTCAGAAAGTATGTGTCTTACTTTACAACTATGCAAATTTCAATAAGAGCTTTCTTGAAATTGCATTGAATATGACAAATGAATCTAGCCACAAAATATTTCTTCACAATTAAATACTATCTCAAATGAATCTTATGCCATAACAAAATGCCTTTTTGTAAATTATAGATCTGAGTACTAAATCAAATACTGCATTCAATATCAGTGCTATTTATTTAACACATGTACAGTAAGCAGTTTCAAATTGTAGATATTTTTATGCCCATTGGATAATGGAACCTTTTAGGATATGTCGAATGTACAAATTTATTACTTAGTACCTGGATAAGTTACATTGCACTAATATCACTCTAAGGATGATCTATATAGCATTTGCACTTTAAATTTCGCCATACATCCTGAGCCTCCACACACATCCACTATATAAAATTAACATACATTACCACTAAGTAAGCTTGAACAATGGTGATACTATACATTTAGTGTGCAATGAAGGGACAAACAGGCAACTGCACTAACCACCCAACCAATGATAACAATTTATATATTAATAGCTATTTAAATTAATACTTAGCCTTTAATAAACTCGATACACAATAGTATCTAATGATTATAATGAAATGGTTTAAAATACAAGCAGATAGGCTATACAAGCCATAACCTTCAAAACACAACTATAACTAAAGAAATAACAGACGTATTGTTTTATACTCAAAAAAATCAAATAATTTATTTTAAGCCGCAGCTAATGTTTGTCTTTTTAAATGTATATGCATAAATTAATGATAGTAAAAATAGTAGTAAAGATTGGTATCAATATATGGACCTTTGGAGTTGAACATGACAAAAAAGGGACTAATGAGTTTTATATAACAAAATTACTTACGAGGCCTTGGTCTCCGGCCGCTCCCGGGCCTGGAAGCCCCAAGTCCACCTTGGTTGTGGATGCCACCCTCTCTGTGAATACGCATTTCGTTTTCGAAGCGTTCCTCCAACCCCTTCAATTTTTTACCTATTGTACTATTTGACATTGTTACAATGTTATAGTTACACAGTAATCACATTTAAGTACCTAATACAAAACAAACACCCAAATTTTATTTACACAAAAATTACAATGAAAGAACAGCAGTCCAAGGATTTCTTTTCGACAACCATTTTCATTCGTTCATTTGGAAAATCTGTGGCCAAAAGACCTGCTGTCAATCTATTTCGTTCAATCTTTTTTGTACTTTTGACGTTAATGCGATGTAAAGTTGCACGACTTTAGAATAATGCCACCGTCTATATAATAATCGCATCTAAATCCACAGGCTTGACAGTGCTCTAATTGGTCATAATATTTCAAAATAATCCAGACAAATCACTTTCTGCTAAGTGAGACAGTGGAATAATCTTCATTCATTTCGCGATTTTATCCCGATATTCTCAATTTTCAGTAAATAATTGTCGTTTATTCCCTAAACGATATGTGTTTAGTGCTAAAAGTGTGATTATCTGCAATTACGATGCAGTCGACGTCGGAGAGATGTATGAACATCGCTGAATTGGCGAATCAGTTGAGGAGAGAAAAGATATTCATCAATTCCGAACGCCAGCTGTTGCAGAACCTCAATGAGGAGGTGGAGAAGAAGGCTTTGGAGCTGCTGCAAGTGTCCTGGATCTGCTCGCAACAGCGCTACAACCTCACGAACCTGATCACCTCGAGATGCGAGGCGGATTCTATAGCTGCTTGCCAGAGAGCAAGTTTGCTTGAGAGAACTACCTTTGTGGATGTTTACAAGGTCTTGAAATACAAGGTAAGCCGATTATTCTGCCATATTAGTTGTTAATTATTTTCCGAATATTGACTACTAACTCTAAAGCTAAATAAGAGATGTGTCATCTTTATTAATTACTTTGAATAGCCAGCAATTCTCTGCACCACCTGCTTTCATTTTTTCTTTAAGCATTAATAAATTAATTGCACTTAAATGCATACACTTATTTCTGTACATTTGAATCAATATTCTGAACACTGATAATAATATGCTTAGTGTGTGCAAAATAATTATTCTGTATAACATAAACAACCTTGCATTAGCTCAAGCTACTGAAAACAAATGAATTATCCAAAATTATTTATCATTACATCAGGTAGGTATGTTGTATTACATTGAAAAAGTCTTAAATACACTATGGTTAAGTTGATTTCTAGTTATCCACCCACTTTTTACAATGAAACAATTAGTCATTATGACTTTATGTGATAATAGTTTGAATTTCCCAAATTAGTTTTATGTGTGTTTCCTACATTGTCTTAATGATTAATTATCTGTTTATTTAGATAAACCCAATATGTATGTTATGTAAGTTGTAAGACTTAATTTTATTATTAAGATACTAAATACAATATCTGGAAATACCAGTCTTAAGAGAGTTAAATAAATTTCCTAGTATAAATTAAATTCCTTTAAATTCCTCTAATGTCTTTACATGCTTCATCTCAGTCCTCAAAGATGGTGTGGAATTGAGGACAAACATGTTAACAGTTGATTTATAAAAAAAAGTCTGCCTTTACTCTGCAGTGGAGTCAGGAAAGCCTATGATGATGATATTTAGGTTCTCAGAGAAAACTGTTAATAAATCTGCTGTAGTATTACTAAATCTGCTTAATTTTAATTGTTTTTATTACCATAAAAGGTATAATTATCTAGTACCAGTTAATTTTAGTTTCATTAAAAGTGTATGCCGCAACACCCTGTGGCGTCAAGGATAGCCACTCAGCATGTATGTTAACTTACAATCCCCAGTTTATATAGCTGATTGCCATATTATATGGTAAGGCACCATAGGATATTTTGTCAATATATAAGTGTGCTACAAAGTATAAAAGTTTGGGAACCCCTGAGTTCTATAATTTGGTTCAATTCTCAGTAAAGATAATAAAACTATTGAGTTACAGTCATAGAAAATACTAACAATAAAGTCCCTAAAATATGTTCTAGCTTCAATGTCCTTGGAGTTTTTGTTAGCTATTGGCAGAAAACCCTTGTTCAAAACAAGATATTTCAACTGCTTTATTATACTCCTTTGTAATGAAACAAAAAGAAAAGGCCAGTTACTATTGAGTCCTCAATGTCAGTAGGGCTGACTTAAAATGTTAATAAATTAATAATAATTCCTTGCATGTACTGCATTTTTCTGGCTTTCTAGATACAGAATTTTATTACATCAAGATATAATATTACACAAAGAATGGCTGTAATAAAGATTTATTTACATATGTACACAGTAATTTATCTGCTGACTATAAATAAACTGTGTCATATATCACTGCTGGGGTATCTAATGTACTAACATAGTATGACCTAGTTTTGACACAGGAAATTTACTCAATACTTAATCTATAGATTAAGGATTTGTTTGTTTATGTGGATATAAATGAGTAACACCTTTTTCCGTTTGAGTGTTAATTATGTTTGCCTGTAAGATATAATAAGAAATTTCAACAGATCATTAGAATACCTTGAACTTAAACTTTCTAAACAATAATGATCATTGCATGTCATTTTAAACCCAAATACTGTTGTTTAAATGAATATATACTAATCCATCTAATTGGATAACTGTGCTTGTAACTATACAATCTTTTTAAGCAAGACATGCCTTAGGTACTTTGACTTGTAAAGTCATAGTCGTTGTAACAATATATTTTAAATTATAATTTTAATTATATATATTTTTAATTATATATTTATAATGTATATTTTAAATTTTGTTTTATAAGCAATCATTTTTAATTAGAAAATATTTGGTAAATTATTCGCGTTTAGGTTACATTATTTGAGTTTTAGTATGGATCTCTCCAGCTTTTATGAAAATTCAATATAGCCTATATGTTCACCGAAGATAGTGAAGCAAGGAAAGATTTTTTCAGACCATATTTAATGCAAACACACTAAAAACAATCATCAATCAATCTTTCCTCTGTATAATATTAGTGTAGATTTATTAAATGCCTAAGGCTTAATTTCCTCCTACAATGACGTCGGACGCTGACGTCTATCGTGATAGCGAATATACAGACATGCTGTGAATCAGCTGCTGCTGACGACATTGTTGCAAAGTGGTGCTTTTAGTGCATATTCGTACGCTCAACCAACGTCATCGCATGAGGAAATTAAAGCCTTATTACACCACCCTAAATTCAGGGACCCTAACTCTGAATAAGAGATAAGATTTAGGGTAAGGGTCCCGATTTAGGGCGATCGGGCTGCCTAGCTACCTGACCGCTCTGCCTATCGCGTAACGTAATAACATTAAAGGCGATTATCGCATATCAACTGATTTAGGGACCGACATTCAGTATAGTGTGATAAGCGCCACACTAACTAGGGTCCCCGCCCACCCGGTATTCAGTGCCCTGAATTTAGGGTCGTGTAATAACTACTTGAAGCATAAATGTAGTGAATAGCTACGCCCTGCGATCGCCAACCCGCCTGCCCAGCGTGGCGATTGTGAGTGACAGCCTCCAGATGTTTGCCCTAAGTGGCGAACAAGTGGAGAGGCCTATGTCCAGCAGTGGACTGCAATAGGCTAATGATGATGATGGTAGTGAATAGGGCGGTCTACTCTACATGCGAATGTTAAGGGCGGCGCGACACGTACGTAATGCGATATGCGCCCACGCATCAATGTGATATCTCATGCATATGAACAATGGAACTTGTTTGCGATCTGTTGTAACCGCCCATTGTTTTATTATTGTGTCGCTTGTGTGTACATAGTACATTTTTACGTTAATGCGTTGACATTGACATGGTTTGTTGATTTGAGGTAGCAAACCAAAACATTGTATTTAGGGTACCTGCCCTGGCCAGTGGCAGATGCAGGGCAATTATCCTTAGTCCCGGCTCTGGGAGTGCTCTCTATGCGGGACCTCTACGCCCCTTTGAGATGATCTTGCCCTTGCGCTCATCACTCATCACATCACGAGGTATGAAGGAGAGGCTCAGAGGGCATACATTCTGTTGTATGGTCTCCGGTGACGCCTGCCCGACGGCCGCTTAGAGCGACCAGCCTCATGCTCTTTTCATAAGGTCCAACTGAAGTATCCATGTTCCGTGATGACCTAGGTCAGCCAGTTTGTCTACTTAAATGATGCCTTACTTACATATTACTTTACACCAAAAAGATGTGTGCAAGTCCACATACTACAACAGGCTGATCTTCATACGGATTATGAGCCACTCGACGAGGTTCAAAGAGAGCTCTTTCCTTTTTTTTTATACCAATAGGGTGGCAAATGGCTACTGGCCTGCCTGATGGTAAACAGTTACCTGCGACACCAGGGGCATCGCATGCGTTTAGCCGACCCTTTAAGAACCTATTTACCTTCGATTTGAAGTGCCCCATACTGTATTCCCCTAAGAAACAGGCAGCTCATTCCACAAACGCAACGTTCTCGAGAGGAAATTCCTCTAAAATCGGACCGTGCGTGACCAATAAGGCCTCAAAGTGTGAGGGTGAACACATTGCCGATGGCGAGCGGTACGATGATAAAATGAAGCTGTGTCCTCTCTGCAGGTAGCGGCTGTGTTCCTGGCATATCTGATGTCCATGAGCGGTGGTTACTGCTTAACATCAGACAGGCCTTTCTATAGGCCGATAAAAACTCTGTGGTTTGCGGAGGGATGTAAGGGAGCGACCCATCATCTTTCGCTCCAAACCAACCTCACCTGCATGTGGGGCATCCTGCCGAATAACAAACGAGGCGCTGGCAACCGACTGGTGGCGGTATAACCATCACAATTCAAGGCGTGGCCAAATACCACAGACCGATGACGGGCAGCAGCGTCACCGGAGCGAGAAGCTACGCCCTGCGATCGCCAACCCGCCTGCCCAGCGTGGCGATTATGGGTATATCCTCCAGATGTTTGCCCTAAGTGGCGAACAATTGGAGACGCCTATGTCCAGCAGTGGACTGCAATAGGCTGATGATGATGATTGCGGAGGCCTCTAAACGTTAATTCGAACTTGTGAACAGGAGGCGAACGCGCTCGGCGAGCTCCTGGGATGGCTGCGCTCCTCGCCGCACCTGGTCGCGCTGTGCCTGCTGCTCGGCGAGGAGCACATGCCGGCGTCGCTGCCGGCGTCGCTGGTGGCGGGGCTGTACGGCAGCGCGCGCTCGCCCGCCGACCGGACGCGGCTGCTCGCCGTCATCAGGTCGCTGATCAAGCACCAGGTGGCGCCCAGCGGCGATCCGAGGAAGTGAGTAGACTGATCTTCTCCGATTTTTTAGGTAGCTAATGAATTGGGCGCGGTGGAGTGCAGAGTGGCCTGGCCACACGCAATATAAGAGAGGTAGGACATAGCGAATCTTCGCTCGAATTGAGCCGCCCGTCCGGGGAAGGACCTCCACCCTATAGAATACCGCAGTCAAATGACCTCTGGGTCGTGTTTCTGCCGGTGAGTAGGGTTTCCGGAGCTCGTGGGGGGTTAGGGTTGGGCCGGCATGGCGGTGGCAACTGACAAGTAACTGACCAGTTACTTGCCCGTTGTCACAGCGACTTGGGCTTCTCTTTCGCTTTCCATCAGGGGTAGGGAAGCCATTATGTCGAGCCACTTTAAAAAAAATAAAAAAATATCCGCGCGCATCTCCCAAGATTCGGCTAGTATAACTTGAGGGTTGGTATGGCCATGGGAAGGTGGTGGGACATGATGTTCTCTGATGGAGTTTATAGCACATCATAGTAGCCTACCATCGCCTGAGGGAAAGCGAAAGTTATTTCCAAATAGATGCGACAACGGGTAAGTAATAAAATCCATCACTAGTCATCAGTAGCATCGTTTTTGCTAATAATCGACTGACCGAAGTCACTTCATGGTTGTTCCACCGAGTGTACGAGACTGTGTAGTAGTGATTGCTAGCCAAGCGGGCAGACCTTACCACCGGCCGAGAAGCAGAAGTTCTTCTCGCCTCTAACGACTAGAACAAGTAGAATAAATAGGGCGATGGTTTGTATTTTTCCCATATTTTTTTTTCAAGAGGCGACGGTCGAACAAAAAACCGCCCATGGACACCTGCAACTCAAATCGTTCTTCATTATGTCCAGACCTATGTTTGTCCACACAGTTGAATCTCCTATTTACATGACAGGTCTCCAAGATTGAACTATGTGGCTTAAATTTGGTCAAAAAAGTACTATCGACGACCAGTTTTCTGCCTCTAAAAATATACGCGCGACATTGATTTTAGAATATTACAAACATTTTTGCGAGTTTATAACACATCGGTACGTGGCGGTGTCTGAACCGCTGTCTCCTCCAATCTGAATCTTCCGTCTTAGCAGACAGCCAACAGAGTGTCTAGGGTATAACATAGACCCGTTTGTTCCAGACTGTTCCGCAGCGGCAAATGCGCGCTGGCATCGCTGTACTCGGTGTTCCGCGACAGCCACGCGCCGGCGCGGCAGTTCCTGGTGGCGGCGCTGCAAGGACCCGTCATGGCAGTGCTGCACGAGGACGAGTTCTTCTTAGACGTGGACCCGGATAAGGCTATGGAGAGGTGAGTGAAACTGTTTCTCAATCATCATCATCATCAAGCTATCCCAGTCCACAGCCGGACATAAGTCTATCCAGTTGTTCGCCATTATGCTCTGCCTGATGAAGTATCAAGAGGTAGGTATGAGTCGTGGCACCGCAGGGGCCCGTCATGGCGGTGCTGCACGAGGACGAGTTCTTCTTAAACGGGAACCGGATAAGGCTATGGAGAAGTGACTGAAAGATTTCTATGTACGCTCCAGTTAGTGGTCAGTGGCACCGCAACTTGTGTTGCGTTGAGATCCTCCGGGCATCCCGACCCTCAGACATCGCTCCTAGCAGACCACAGTCGGATTTTGTAATTCTTTTTTTTTTTTCTAAAAGACTACGATGATGGCCAGGGCGGTCTAGGCATCATCACCGGACTGTTGGGGCGGAAGGCTCTCACAAATATGTAAGTTAAGCAACACAGCTAAGGGCGCCCCGTAGTAGGGCTCGGACCTCGCCTAAAGGCGTCGCTGGGTCCCTACGGACGATGCTTAGAGGAGAGGGGCGACCGGTTGCTATAGAAGCGGTTGTGTATACGGCAACGTATGGCGCGATCGCGGCTTGAAGCCGTTGGTTCTCAACTGCTCGAAACAGTACGTGTACAGCCGCTCTAGTACAAAGTCTAACATCTGTGATACAGCCAACTGCCGAGCACAAAAATGATGACCATTGAATCCATTCCCCCTCAGGTTCTCCCCATCAGACAGAATCAAGAAGTTCGGGCAGACCAACAGCGCGGAGTACCCGGCGAAGGTGTGCCGCTACCGCAAGTGGACCGTGCAGTCCCTGTACAACCTGACGAGCAAGTTCATAGCCTCGCTGCGGGACCACTGGCCCAGCTTCCCCTCCGCCATAGCCTGGATCGTGCAGCAGACTGTGCATCTGCTTAAACAGCATTCCAGGTAATGATTTGTTTTGTCCTGTAAACTCTCGAAGATTTTCTCAGAATACCAGTGCTGGACATAGGGCTCCAATGACATCGAAGACGAATCCCCCAAATAGGGGAGCGCGTTTTGTACCTGACGACGCTTACGCACCTGTCAGCACTACTCAGTTCGGAAGGTCTCAGTATTACAGTTTAAGTGAATGTTTCTTGTGATAGGTCTTCCCCAATGACAACGAAGAAGAATCCCCCTAATAGGGGAGCACGCATTGCAGATGTCGACCGACTTGTTGCGAGATCAACTTATTTTGTACCCGACGACGCTTACGCACCTTCTTAAGACCACTCAGATCGGAAGGTCTGAGTATTACAGTTTAAGTGAATGTTTCTTGTGAATTATGCCAGATAATATTTTATTATTGAAACTCCTAATAAGTAATGGGCAGTTGTCTTATGGGCGAAAAGGTAATGAGCCAAAGATTCTGTTTATTTATTTATTAAAAATGATCAACCAACAGGTTTTATAATGTTGCTTAGTTTATTATAACATTCTATGTCAATATTTTAGTTAAATATAAAAACCAATTACAGGTTGACACCGCATGACAAAAGATAAGAAAAACAAAAACACAGCTTTGCTTATTGGTACAATAGTAAACTTAGGTTCTACAAACGATCTGTTGTTCAAACGTTTTCTTGTTCAAACGTTCACTGACGTACCATTCTTTTGGCAGATAGTTCATGGGTCAAATGTTTTTATGCGAAAAGTTAATGGGCTAATGCTTCTGTTGGTCAACCGTTCATGGAGCATTGGACTGTTGGCGAACCGTTTCAGACTCAACATTTAAATAGCTCTAACTAACTGTGTTCAAAGGTGTACCGAATCAGGGAATAAAGCAAACTACCATACTCCGGAACGTATTAACATTTACTTATAATAATCACCAAGCCCTTATACAATCAAAGAAAAACTTATCTTGCGCGATTTGATAGCGTACAACGCCATCTAGTGACGGATCAAGGTAAACTTAGTAATAAACAATATTAAAATAAATTAATGTTACTTTGAATTTGGACAAACTGTATCCATCTTCCTCAGAACGTCTGAACGCGAGCTGCACGCGATATGCACCGACCTGGTGCTGCACCACTTTATCTGCCCGGCCATCGTGAACCCGGAGGCGCACGGCGTGCTCGAGGTGCCCGTGTCCTACATCGCGCGGTTCAACCTCATACAGATCGCGCAGATCATACAGATGCTGTGTCTGATGAAGTATCAGGAGGTGGGTGAACCATGTTTTCATACAAGATGTGGGATTAGCAGCGGGCGTTGGAGATGTAAAGGTTCCTCTGTGCGGTGTGGTGAAATAATAGAAGTCCAGTTCCAGGGAAATATACATTTGGTAGGTGCACCGTAGAATACAATTTAATAATTACATGTTGCTAGCGAGTGGTTATAATATAATAGATCCAATAAAGAACTTACCGCGCCTATCACCATCACTCTGAAGGTGAAATACCGCAGGTAAATGACCTACGGGGTTTCTGGAGCTCTGGCCTGTCTGTGCCGCGGTGGAGAGATTCTTCTTCGATTGTATTCGCACCGAACTCTTCTCCGCATCAGCGCCCCTAGCGGCCATAATGCACACTTCTCTGGCGCGGGCTCACAGGCTGCGCGCGAGTGGCGCCCACAACCTGCGATTGCGCTTATCGAAACGTTATGAAACGTTATGAGATAAGCGGCGCCGGGATTTCGCTAGCGCGTTAATCTATGTCCAACAGTTGATAAAATGGGGTGATTGATTGAGTGTTGTTTTGTTCGCAGGTAGAGACGAAAGTGCGAGACGTGTACGCCAAGTTCGATCGGTCCTGCGTGTTCTCATTGGTGGAGGCGGTCGCCGGGGAGGCCTGCGCACCCGCCGTCACCCCCGCCCCGCCCGCGCCCGCCCCCGCCGTGCGCACCGACGCGCTGCTGCACACCACCCTCGCGCTGTACACCGCGCCCGACGCGCACGCGCTGGTACTGCACACACGCACTACTGCACTGTAGCACATGTGACGCGCACGCGCTGGTACTGCACACACGCACTACTGCACTGTAGCACATGTGACGCGCACGCGCTGGTACTGCACACACGCACTACTGCACTGTAGCACATGTGACGCGCACGCGCTGGTACTGCACACACGCACTACTGCACTGTAGCACATGTGACGCGCACGCGCTGGTACTGCACACACGCACTACTGCACTGTAGCACATGTGACGCGCACGCGCTGGTACTGCACACACGCACTACTGCACTGTAGCACATGTGACGCGCACGCGCTGGTACTGCACACACGCACTACTGCACTGTAGCACATGTGACGCGCACGCGCTGGTACTGCACACACGCACTACTGCACTGTAGCACATGTGACGCGCACGCGCTGGTACTGCACACACGCACTACTGCACTGTAGCACATGTGACGCGCACGCGCTGGTACTGCACACACGCACTACTGCACTGTAGCACATGTGACGCGCACGCGCTGGTACTGCACACACGCACTACTGCACTGTAGCACATGTGACGCGCACGCGCTGGTACTGCACACACGCACTACTGCACTGTAGCACATGTGACGCGCACGCGCTGGTACTGCACACACGCACTACTGCACTGTAGCACATGTGACGCGCACGCGCTGGTACTGCACACACCCACTACTGCACTGTAGCACATGTGACGCGCACGCGCTGGTACTGCACACACCCACTACTGCACTGTAGCACATGTGACGCGCACGCGCTGGTACTGCACACACCCACTACTGCACTGTAGCACATGTGACGCGCACGCGCTGGTACTGCACACACCCACTACTGCACTGTAGCACATGTGACGCGCACGCGCTGGTACTGCACACACGCACTACTGCACTGTAGCACATGTGACGCGCACGCGCTGGTACTGCACACACCCACTACTGCACTGTAGCACATGTGACGCGCACGCGCTGGTACTGCACACACCCACTACTGCACTGTAGCACATGTGACGCGCACGCGCTGGTACTGCACACACGCACTACTGCACTGTAGCACATGTGACGCGCACGCGCTGGTACTGCACACACCCACTACTGCACTGTAGCACATGTGACGCGCACGCGCTGGTACTGCACACACCCACTACTGCACTGTAGCACATGAGACGCGCACGCGCTGGTACTGCACACACCCACTACTGCACTATAGCAGATGTGACGAACTTTTTCAATATGTATTTCCAACCGATGCCACCAATCACAACATTAAATTATATCTAAAGCTGTTGAGAGTAAATTTTTTGCATATGTCTCGACATAAAACTGTGGCGCCACTTCATATTGTGGGCTAACTTAAAGTCCCCACCCCACGCTCTGGCACTGCGAGAGATTTGACGCCATTGACGATCACACACTCATAGATTTGGATTATGGTAGCCACAGAAACTGACTCTTAACAGTCCAACTGACTGACAAACTAACTGGCCAGTAACCTACTTAACTGATATAAAATATTCACAGATTATGTTCCTGAAACGTATATCGTCGAAACTCAACAATAACACCTCGAGCCCCGCCGAGGAGCAGCCCAACGGACCCGATCAGGAAGTCGCAGCAATCACGTATGTACTCATTACATTATCAGTTACTGAATGAAACTTCACATAATGTACATGTACGAAATAACGAATCTAAACAGCATATTTTCAAAAACAAATTAAAAGCTCTACTATTGGATAGATGCTATTGTTCAGTTAGTGATTTTATGACAGACAATTCCCTGAAATAACAACATAGTATATTAAGATACCCAACTTTAGAACATAATGATAACATCCAACCAACATATAAACACACATAAGCGCCATCTACAATGTTCTATACTGCAACACCCTATCCGGGTCATGTGATTTACTTTTAAGGCCTTAGCTGTAAGATCCGTCTAATGTATGTAACATGTGCAATAATTAAATAAATAAAATAATATGTAGTAATATGTTTACCTTTCGGAATATCATTTCTACACAGAATAGTATGTCGACACTTACGTTCTAGCCTAACTATTAATATATATATCACTCACTCAACATATCCGTAGATACCCCACACGTATGGGGAACCTCAAAATTCTATTGTTTTTTTTTCTATTTTGTATAAAAATCTTAATGCAGTTCATCGAATACATCTACTTACAAAGTTTCCACAGTGCAGCTCTCATAGTTACGGAAAAAAGTGGCTGTGACATACGGACGGACAGACATGACGAATCTATATGGGTTCCGTTTTTTGCCATTTTGGCTACGGAACCCTAAACACTACAGTTTAGACGTTAGTCGACGCATTTGACCATATCAAACCAACTATTTAACTTTTGACCAAGCGTGTGTATATCGAAGCTTAATATCCTTTAATCGAAGCGTGAAGAAGTATCTTGCGAGTATGTCTGAGATTTCTGTCTGGAAACTATGGTTTCCCGTCCGTCATTATAGCATTTTGGCCTTCCTTTTAGCTTTCCATCGGGCGAAAGGTGGCCCCTTTGTTGCGCTGTTATATAAAAACACATACCTATATCCATAGTTATTTCTGCACCACTATTGCTTTGCTGGACGTAAGCCTTAGGTCCTTCGAGCCGGATAGCTTTTGTCTTAACGTTCATTTGTCCTACATCAGTGCTGAAGCGAGCAACGAGAACGGCATCCCGTGGTCGGAGTCATGCGGCGCGCGAGTGGCGACGCTGCTGCAGACCCTGGAGCCCAACTACCGCAGCCGGCTGCACGACCTGCTGCGCAAGATGCCGGACCTCAGCGAAGTGCGGTGAGTGGCCAATACACCTGCCAGTCCACTCAGCAGGCTGCTCAGGAGACAACGAGAACGGCATCCAGTGCTTCCAGTTCCACAGTTCATCCAGTTGCGCAGAGTCCCTTCTGGCATTCCGATCCCCCTCAAACAGAGATCGTAGCAGACCACCGATGGGTTCAGTTAGTATTTTCTCCTTCTAGGAGTGAGTCCCACATAACCCAGGTGTCCCGTACCCAGAGCACTAAAACTTTGTATATATTGAGTGCTTGTATGTATTTGTAGTGAGATGAAAAGAAAGATTAGATTATACATTGGTGTAACTTATTAGCGTGGTATTGCTGTATGTTAGTAATACATATTTGTATCCCGCAGACAAACCTCACCCATCGAGCCCAAAGAGCCGCTGACGGAGAACGGTCACAAGCGCGGCATCCTGGCCAAGGTGGGCAAGCCGCGCCTGCCTCGCTCCGCCTCCGCCGCAGCGCTGGCCGACGAGCGACCCCCCAACGGAGACGACGACGCGCTGCCCCACCCCGAAGTGCTGCTCATCAAGCTGGCCAACGTGGAGGAGAACGACTACGTCGGTGAGTGGAGCCGCTATCCAAGCTTGCCTCGCTCCAGCTAGCCCACGAGCGACAAAGTCCGTTGCGTAGTTTTAAAGACTTAAGCGCACATAGGGATTTAGGGATATAGGGACAGAAAAAACGTACTTTTTTATACTATGTCATCATCATCATCAGCCTATTGCAGTCCGCTGCTGGACATAGGCCTCTCCAGTTGCTCGCCACATCATGCAAACATCTGGAGGATATACCCATAATCGCCACGCCGAGCAGACGGGTTGGCGATCGCAGGGCGTAGCTTCTCGCTCCGGTGACGCTGCTGCCCGTCATCGGTCTGTGGTATATAGCTACGCCTTCAATTGTGATGATTATACCGCCACCAGTGGGTTGCCAGCGCCTCGTTTGTTATTCGGCAGGATGTACCACGGGCAGGTGAGGTTGGCTTGGAGCGGAAAGATGATAGGCCGCTCCTTTACATCCCCACTACTATGTATGGATACTATGTAGTATTATACTATGTAGTGATATAATTTGTAAATATTTTCCAACAGGTCTGGTGCCCGAGTCCAAAGTCCTCGAGTCGTACTACGGCGGGTCGGAGGCGGGCGACGCGGACGACGCCGCGTCCGCTCTGGCCACGCCCGGCCCGAGCACGTCCGTGCAGAAGCGCACTAGGTATGTCCCACTGGGCCACACAGCGCCACCTAGCCCCAAACTAAGCCGAAGCTTGTACTATGGGTGCTAGACAACTGATAAACTTACTTAGATACTTTTTTTTGTACATAAATACATATTATACATAGAAAACACCCAGACCAATACAGACAGACATGTTCATGCACACAAATGTTTGGAATGTGCGGGGATCGAACCCACGACCCTTGGCTCAGAAGGCAGAGGTCACTACCAATTGAGCCACCGAGCCTGTCTTTATTATTGGGGGGCTATTGAGCGACTTGTGGTCCAGGGAAAGGTTGAGGGTACCAGGCCACGAGGGAGATCGCCTATATCGACGGACCAGATAAAGGCAACAATAAAGGGCTCATCGTCGCTACTCGAATGCACGAGGAAGGCAGCTGGAAAGCAGCTCCAGTTGTTCGCCACCTAGGGCCAACATCTATAGGACAAACCCATAATCTCCACGCTGGGCAGGCGGGTTGGAGATCGCAGGACGTAGCTTCTCGCTCCGATGACGCTTATAGTATATACTACATAATAATACAAATAAAAGTGTCTATGACTAACTCTGTATGGTTTATGCATTTATCAACAGGTTCTCGGTGTCCCACGACGAGGTGTCTCTGGGCAACACGTCGGACAACCTAGAGGCTGTGTCTGAAGCGGCTTCCAACCACAGCGTCACGTCCAGCTTGGAGCTGGAGACGGAGGACCAGAACGACAACCTCTCGGATATGGTCAGTTTATGTGGTACCTACTTATTTGAAATTTTACAAATTCAGTCAAATGATATCGTCAAGGTTATCGGGACTCAGGAGTGGTGAGCGAAGCACGCAGCAGCATACATATCGTCGCCGTAGAGCGAAACACTTTTTCTTTATGATCTAACAAAGTAAATCTGAACCTATAGTTCATTCGCGTTAAGAAAATAGTGACTCATCACCGACTGCCGGCCAAGCCACACCCCCTAGCCAATTAAAACGCTAGAAATTATAATTTCTAATTGGCTAGGGGGTGTGGCTAACGCTAGAAATTATAATTTCTAGCGTTTTAATTGGCTAGGGGGTGTGGCTTGGCCGGCAGTCGGTGATGAGTCACTATTTTCTTAACGCGAATGAACTATAAGTCGACTTGGTTATTTCTCTCTTTTACAAATCAAATCATAATTTTGAACCCAAACCATACTAAAAATTAACTAAAGTGACTGTGACTTGACTTCTTTTAGAATTACTGGTTCGTTACAAAACATGAGAGCGAAAACTAAGTCGACTTAATGATGTCTCAATATGATCCAAACATAAGTGAAATAGCCACTAACTCAGTTTTTGCGACTAATCGGCGACTACAATAGTGGCCGGATAGTCGGCTTTACCGACTAGTCGGGACATCTCTACTAAAAAGGGAGCCGTAGTCACAGTGACAGATGATTTATGTATTTTTTTGTTGTGCAGGTTTCGGCCAACGTCAGCGGTCGCGGCAGCCCCAACATCTCGGGCCGCGAGACGCCCTCCTCGCAGGTCACGGACGGCGACGCGCCGCCGAGGAGGTAACTTACTTTATAACTTGATTCACAATTAAGTACATACTTTAATTCGACTTTCTAACACGTTCTTTCAAAGATATTCGTTTTTGACAGTTTGCACAAGTGATATACATTTCCTATTCGGATCTAATGCTTGAATGAACCAATATGTCAACTTTCGTGGCGTTTTGTGTGTAGCTTAGAAAAAAACATATTTTTTGTACCTACATAGTTTTTGTTAGTGTATCGGAACGCAACCCAAATAGTTCTTTTTTTATTGTCTGTGGCGCCACTGTTGTCGCTCTCCTCCGCTGTGTCTTGAAAACTGTCGTTAGGTTACTCAAAACAATTGTAGTGAAATAAAACTTCCAATTTATCTAAAAGCTTAGTTCTATTTATTTGCCACATCTCGATCTACAATCCTTTAGTTTTTAATAATCGCGATGTTACAGCCATTGAACAGGGTTCTGGTCTACGGGTGGAGCTTCAATAATTTGGGTTAATACGGTTTATTTACTACCACATTAGTGGAACCGACAAATTTCTTGTTGTGATAACAATTGCAGGATTTTTTCCTGTCAAGTTACATTTTTAAATATAAAAATACCATGCAGGTTCTATACAGCCATAATATCCGAAAGTAGGTAATTCGTTTTTCGTAATGTCTTCTATATTTCACTTACTTGATATGTCCAGGATACCAACGAACGCGCCCGTAAACCAAGCCAGCAGCGCGCAGGCCAAGATGATGAAGCAGACCAGGAACGACATCGACGACAAGTTCTGCAAGTTCGAGATCAAGGTTAATCATAATACTATAATAAACAGATAATCAATAGACAGGGCTATTAACAAACATAGTCAAATATTGATTAAAGAATTACATTTGGGCACATTGCATCTCGATATTCTACTTTGGTAACTTTTACTAAACTTTGATTCTTCCCTTATCATGGCGCTTGCAACCCCGTTAATATAATATAATAATGTATATTTAAAAATCCTGTAGTTTTATATTTAACTAGCGGCCCGCCCTCGCTTCGCTTTGGTATTATGCATTCAGACCTTCGTCTTCAATCCCTCTATCTATTATAAAAACCGCATCAAAATCCGTTGCGTAGTTTTAAAGATATAAGCGTACGTAGGGACAGACAGAAAATTGCGTAGCGGTACAGGCGCCATCTGTTGTTGTTTAAAAGATAATTTCTCTACCTGTAATATCTGTTTTATTTTTGTTACCCACAGAAGCTGCTAGAGGGCGACGAGACTATCAGCATAATGTCGGATACGTGGAGCACCGACGTGCTGGCCTCCGACTCGGAGACCATCGGCGACTCGTGCGACCACACGCAGATACAGAACAACCAGGGTAAGTTAGTGCTGCAGTTAGAGATCAGCTCAGGCTGGTCGCGACGGGGATAGATAGATGAGTATGATGAGGGCTCGCGCTCAACCAGCTCAGGCGGAGCCCTGAGGACACGAGCTTCGAGAGGTCTTTCGCCTGAGGACTTATGAGTTTACAGACAGGCCAACATGTTCCAAGGCTAAAGGACTCGCGTTCTGAGAGGCTTGAGGACTCACATTCCGAGAGGCTTAAGGACTCACATTCCGAGAGGCTTGAGTACTCATGTTTCGAGAGGCTAAGGATTCGGGTTTCGAAAGGCTTGAGGACTCATGTTCCGTGAGGCCTGAGGACTAATGTTCCGAGAGGCCTGAGGACTAATGTTCCGTGAGGCCTGAGGACTCATGTTCCGAGAGGCCTGAGGACTTGCTTCTAAGAGGATAACATAAATTAACAAAGCCGTCTCGCTTCTGAGATTAATGTTTTCAGATTGAACTCTGCAGGATAAACATTTATACAGATTGTACATTGGGTTTAAATCCGTGATTATTATATATTTTTTCTTTTGTACGCTTTGAAAAAAAATAACGTAACGTAGTTCAATCGATTAATTAATTTGATTTGCTCTGGGAGGCCTTGGTGCTGAGGGAGGACTCACGTTTCGACAGGCCTCAGGCGTGAGGGCTTACTTCGAATGGCATTTCAACTGCAAATTTATGAATGAATGAATGAAATACATTTATTGGCAGCACAAATACACAGTTATTAAATATACACAGAACACATAAACAGAAGGGAAATAAGAAAAACAAATAAAATGAACATTAACATTTAGTGTTTGTGCAGCCAACCAGGCCCCAACCTCAGCTTTGTGCCGTTATGGCGTCCAGGACACCATAACGGCGCTGGTGTTCTGGTGGAGCCTGTTGGGAGTGACAGAATATGAGTAAGGTGTACATAAAATATAATACATAGATATATTACACATATTATGATATAAAAATAGATAACAAGGTAAGTAAAATACGTACATAATACACAGACTATACATTAATAATAAAAGGTGTACCTTTATATAGTATGAGTGAATATAATATGTGACGGTGCCTGACATAGTGATGTGTTGTGTCGCAGGCACGAGCGCGAGCACGAACGCGCCGGACGCGTCGGAGACGGCCAGCGAGTCCGCCTGGAGCATGGACGTGCTGGCCTCGGACAGCGACCGGAACACTGAGGTGAGACGCGCGCTGTGACAACTGGCAAGTAACTGGGGCCCTACTACAGAAAACGATCGTTCGTTGAACGGATCGCGTATTTTTGCCCCATAAATCCCTCTCATTTGTCCCTCCCGTGTTGTAATATATTAATTAAATTGTTGAAAATCGACGTTGACGAATTTTAGTTCGTATATTCGAACACGGGAGGGACAAATGAGAGGGATTTATGGGGCAAAAATACGCGATCCGTTCAACGAACGATCGTTTTCGTTTTCTGTAGTAGGGCCCCTGGTCAGTTACCTGTCAGTTGCCACCGCCATGCCGGCCCAACCCTAACCCCCCCACGAGCTCCGGAAACCCTACTCACCGACCCGGAGATTATTTGGCTGCGGTATTCTATAGGGTGGAGGTCCTTCCCCGGACGGGCAGTTCAATTCGAGCGAAGATTCGCTATCTCTCTCTCTCTCCTCTCTCTAGAGCACAGATATCTCCAATAGATACCGCACTTAAGATATCGCGCGAGAGGTAATACATCAGTGCAATGCAGGCGCGAAATACGCATGCGCTTAAAGTGCGTCAGTACCACGGTCAGTACTGACCAGAAGTCAGACCCGTGTGTATCGGAGACACTTTTAATAGTTTGTAGAACATAAACGTATGAATCTTAGTATTGAACTCCTTGGCGCCGGAGCTCAAGTTACGATGGAAAATATTTGACAGATGTTAGCTCGCGTTGATGTCTTTTTTCATGATCCCTTTCTTTCATTACCAATTTCACTATTTTTATCCCTTTCTAGCATAGACACGTTTGACAATAGTGTTACAATGTATTACTTTCAAGTATATCGATAATGCAAGATGAGAAAAATTTTAGTGTTTCTACTTTAGATTTCCAAAGTGTCCTGAGAGAACATTAAAATGGACAAATGCCGCACCCTGCTGTTAGAGACATTTACATAGGATAGTTTTCAATGTATGAAGGATAGAAGACGAGTAAATGAAAACTGCTGTGATTACTTCACCTAACCATATTTATAACTATACTCATTTGATTTTTTTTTTTCCCCAAGACATGCCACGCTGGGCCACACAGCGCCACCTAGCCCCAAACTAAGCCGAAGCTTGTACTATGGGTACTAGACAACTGATAAACTTACTTAGATACATTTAAATATACTTATAATGTCAAAACGGCAGTTGAAATGTATTATTTAACGTATGTATTTTAGTAAACTGATCATTTTACGGGATCTTGCCGTAAAATCATCCGACGAAGGTGAGGTGAACGTTGATTGGTTCAATGGCTCACGTGGCGTTATCCCGGCAACCAATCAGGGAACAGTGTATTAAGTTACGGGTAATAGTGCACCGTTAAATAGTACATTGAGCAACGATTGGCCCATTTGAGGACGATTTTACTTGTGTCAAAATCGTAAATTATTAAATGACTGTCAGGCTACCGTAAGTTGATTAACTAACTGAAATCCATTGCGTTAAATAATACATTTCCACTACCGTTTGTTATATTCCGAAAGATAATCAACTACCTAGGAAATTGATTAACTTACGATTCTTGCTATTTTCCGGTGACATATATAAACATATATTTATATACATACATAGATAAATATCCAGTATTGCACAAAATACTGAAAAGGTGATACAGACATAATCTAGTCTAATATACCTGATTGGTAATTTTTCGATAAAATTATCGACATTGCACAATACAAATGTACATCACTTGAGAAATGAGTTACGTCCCCCGCACACCCTTCCATACCACCTGAAATTGACTCGCGAAACTCAAAGCAAAATGCCGAACATGCGGTATCTATTGGGGGTAATCTGTGCTCTAGAGCCATTACGCACTGTTGACTAGTCGCTGGCGACTCAGTCTCTCGGCGACCAAAACAGAGAAAGGCGACTGACGACGTGCGCAAGCCCCTATCTAAACTGTAGTAAGTTACAGTCGCCGGCGACTAGTCGACAGTGCGTAATGGCCCTTAACTTCGGTGCTACTTGGTGACATTTGTAGTACTTGGCCGTTGTCAACGACTTGGGCTTCTCTTTCGCTTTCCATCAGGCGTAGGGAAGTTTATGTCGAGCTACTATAAAAAAAAAGGAAACTGCTTCGGAGAGGCTTGTAGATATTTTTTTTTCTTTTTTTTTATAGTGGCTCGACATAATGGCTTCCCTATGCCTGATGGAAAGCGAAAGAGAAGCCCAAGTCGCTGTGACAACTGTCAAGTAACTGGTCAGTTACTTGTCAGTTGCCACCGCCATGCCGGCCCAACCCTAACCCCACACGAGCTCCGGAACCCTACTCACCGGCAGAAACACGACCCAGAGGTCATTTGACTGCGGTATTCTATAGGGTGGGGTCCTTCCCCGGACGGGCGGCTCAATTCTCTCTCATTAAGTAACGCAAGTGCACGTTGGTTCCCACAGGTGGACACGGACGACTGCGTGTCGGTGGCGGCGCGGTCGGACTCGTCGTGGCCGCGCCGCCCGTCGCAGCTGGACGACCCGCCGCCCGCGCACACCCATCAGCATCAGGTCACTATAACTGTTATAGCTGGTGCCTTCGACTTCGTTCGCATGGACTATATGATATTTACTAGCTGTGCTCGCGACTTCGTCCGCGTGGAATAGTTATTTTTTCCCCTTTTTTTTACATTTTCCATTGTTTCTTCGCTCCTAATCGTTGCAACGTGATGTTATATAGCCTAAAGCCTTCCTTGATAAATAGTCTATTCAACACAAAAAGAATTTTTCAATTCGGACCAGTAGTTCCTGAGATTAGCGCGTTCAAACAAACTCTTTAGCTTTATAATATTATAGTAAATAGTAAAATAGTAAATAGTAATAGTAATATAGTAAAGAAGTAAAGATAATCATCATCATCATCACTGGTTCGGTGGCTCAATTGGTAGTGACCCCTGCCTTCTGAACCAAGAGTCGTGGATTCGATTCCCACCCGGGACAAACATTCGTGTGCTGAACACTTGTGTTTGTTCCGTGTCTGGGTGTTTATATTTGTATTTAAGTATTTATTTGTGGTACCTTCGTTGTTCTGATACCCATAACACAAGTGCTTAAGCTACTTACTTTGGGATTAGAGCAATGTGTGTGATGTTGTCTGATAACATTTTCCTTATAAATATCATACAGCACGCTATTTGACAGTTAACGGGTACGTCGAATCTCCGCCCAGCCATTAGGACGTCACGATGTACTTTGTTTCAGAACGGCAACGTGAAAAGGCCGGAAGTGGGCAGTCCGCGGCACACGTCTCGGCCTAGTCTTACCAACAGGTAATTACAGTCGGGTCTATTGATCACACTATGGGTCTCCCACAGGCGCAAGCGAGCAGACTAACATGATAGTCTGCTCGCTTGCGCTTTTTTAAAACGATATTATTATTGTATTATATATTTTAAAAAAGGCTAACTGTCGAGTTTGTTGCGGCACTTCTTCTCGGCAGGCTACACGTCGAAGTGCTGGTAGGAAAAAAGTTTGACGTGCAAAAGTATTACTAGTGAATCTATTTGCAGAAATAAACTATTTTATTTATTTTATTTTATTTTATTTATAGACGCGAAATCGGCTAACGAAGATTTTATTTTAAACTCAGTCTTTGCATAATTATTAACACATGGA